>JABFPN010003810.1:0-16856 GCA_022817305.1 Leptoteleia sp. ZL-2020
GGATTTTGCTTAGTTTCCTGGATGGGGTCCTACATAGGAATTTGGCACCGAAAATCAGCTAGGTTCCTAGGTAGGTTCCTAGGTAATTATAGGATCTTGCTTAGTTTCCTAGCTAGGATCCTAGGTCAAAGACTAGTTGATCTCTGACCCTAAATTCCGACCTAGGACTCCAGCTAGAAAACTAGGCAAGATCCTATAACTACCTAGGAACCTACCTAGGAAACTAGCTGATTTCCGGTACCAAATTCCTATGTAGGATCCCAGCTAGATTTTTTTAACAGGGTAAGCATCTATGTGGTTTTTGTCCACACAGTGTACAAACTTTCGCTATATTATTGTAGGGTACTTTCACCTTATGTGCATTTACTTTTAAAGTAAAATTTTTTTTATGATCTTACAAAGTTGTCACAATTACCATACAATTTTACTGCAATGGTATGGTAAATTAGCAGGCACTGTAGACACTTTCCTTCCAACGCCAGAAAATATGGTCATTTTGAATACAACTTTTTTCTCAGTGTACTTATATACTCAAATAGAAATAGTCCTATATGGGTCTATAAAACTTTTTTAACAGGGTATCAATCATGCAGTGTTTATTTAAGTAAATTTATTAGTAAAATATCAATTCATTTTCTATTGAACTCAATTAGAATAAAATAGAAAAATGGGTTTTAATCTCAATGATAATCTTACTTAAAAAAGGATTCTAATACAAGGTTTCTATATTTACAAACATATTTTAAAACGTATTTTCAAGAATTAACAATCAATTTAATTAACTTACGTCTATTCCTATTAACGTTGGGCGTATATAAAGACTAGATGACTTCGAATGAGGTACCCATTCTTGATCTATACTAATAAGCCTACTTATACATTTGATCATCTCAGCGCCATTAAAACTAGGCAATCCAGATCTCATTGCTGAAGTGTTCATCCTCTCCATGTTCAGTTCCGGCCTGAAGAGTCTTATTTTACCATCTTCACCCCTGTACGCTTTCATTCCCTCAAATAGCTGAAATTAATTATCAGTTGAATTGAAAAAAATCTTACTTTTTCGTTACAAAACTAATCTTTAAAATATTGATTTTTAATAATTTGGACTTTATTTTTTCTTGTTCTTTTGTTTAGAACACGATGACGTTGTAACGAGTTTCATCAATAATTATAGACAATTTTATCGTGCTCAGCTTATTCACTGTTTGTGTTAGATTGAATGTAATAATTACAATAATTTGTGCTTTGCGTAATACTATTACGATAACGATCACATCCATATGTGAATTGAGGAAAAACATATATGTCCATATATGGATTAAGGAAAAACATATATGTCTATGTATGATATTTTTATTTCCTTATATCTAATGTTAAAACATATATGGACCATATATGGATTTTTACTAGTTGATTGGACTACTTTTACTTATTGTTTAGATAGTTTATTTACAATGGTGAAGGTACCTCAACAGCATAATGTAGAACTTTAGCTGCAGGATGAAGTATAATATTTTCTAACGGAGTAATCTCTGGCATCTGCCAGCCACCAAGTGCTTCATGATACGACACTTTGAACATATGATCTGTAAAATATTTTCCAAATAAAAGTTCTTTGACGTGCGGTTTAGGCTGAAGTTCATGAGGTGCCGCCAGTCTGACACTCAGGTCAACATACTATAAAAGAAAACAATGCTCAGACTTAATAACATCAACGTGACATTATTATACTATTAATTATAATAAGGAAATCGTTAAAACAAATATAATTAATAAACTAATTAATGGTACGTTGTTTTTGGGGAGATTTTTATGCACGATAATTGACTCGGATAACAGGTCACTAAATTTAATCGTAATTTCTCAGAAGTTGTGTAAATACGTGTGCGCAATCTTCCATAAAGTATCAATTATTTTCACGAGATAACTTACGAAATTGCACAATAGAATGTTTTACCTTGAATGATCGATCTGGCTGAATGACTTCTTTATTCGAAATATGTAAAGATGAATTCCACCGAGCATTAGACTGAAGCTGATTTAATAACGCTCCAAATAATTTGTTCTGGGGAAGGTAAACGTGAAATGTGATAATTATTCGTTCGTTCGTTGAAAAAGAAAGAAATAAGGAATTCAGCAGTTAGTTTTAATGTGACAAAGAGAAGTTACTTTAAATACTATCTAAATGCTCCAATTTCATACAGGAAAATAATTGTTTTGCTTTGGTAATAACAAGCTTAGCATGAGAAGCTGATTTAAAGCTGATAAAATATCTTCAAGTAGCAACTATTCTGGTCTAACATGTAAACAATTATAAGGAGTTGCAAATCGAAAATGCATTGTTATTCTTATAATTTTTTTGACAAATTAATACTTGACAAAATATAACTATTACTTTTTATTAAATTATATGGTTGAATAATTAAGTTAAAATTAGAAATGTTATGGAGAGATTATACAGAATGGTATTCTGGTAATATTTTTTTTATAGATTATATCTCTACTCTTTATAAACAATACTTGAAGTGAACAAATTTTAAATAAGCTTGAATCTGATAAATAGTTTTATACTGATTAAAGTGAAATCTAAAAATCATTCACTTCGGGTGATTTTGATTTAACTTGGATAAAATTTAAAGGAACAATAGTATAAAAAATGCGTTTTAACGAATCAATCGAGAACATAAATCTTTCCTTTATTTTGTAATTATACAAAATAATTTGTTGTTTTATCAATAGAGTTATAGTGTTACTGTAACAGATGTTGCACATTCTTTCATAACAGATTAGACAATAATGATTAGACGTCACGAACAGACGATAAACTTGATAGTAAATGTACTCTTGCATACAACTAATTTGAAAGCATAGATCAGCAAATATTTATGACAAATGTAAAAAAAAAAGATTAACGTAATTAAATGGAGTAAATATTATTTCTAGCATTTATATATAGACATTTGGAACGTTCATAAACAACTGAAAATTTCAAAGTGAAAGAATGATGTTAATTCAAAACTAAAATTAAAATAAAATCCATGCCTTTTATTGAATTAGTTATATGTGAATAATGTTAAATTACACTGAGAAAAATATAATAATAAGAGTTACTATGCTTTCTGACATTCTGAGACTCTATGCTTCAATGTTAAAAACATTACTAGACAGTATGAAAAACGGTGTCACTTTTTCAAGTACTAATTATGAGAAATGTACACTGAGAAAAAAGGTGTATTCAAAATTACCATACCTTCTTGGGTTGGATGGATATTGACTACACACTGAGAAAAAAGTAATAGTAAAATTGAAAACAATTTATGTCCATTTGAGGATAACTCTGTAGAGTGAAAAATTTTACTATTAAAAATAGTAAAAGTAATAATCATACAAGCAATTTTTAGTACTTTTGTATTCAAATCTATTACACGACTATTAAATTTTACTATTATTTATCGAAAAAATAATTACTTTCCAAAAATATCCTTAAATTGGCATAAAAAATGGTTATTTATGATATTTCTCTTTTCACAGAGTAGATATGATAAGATAAATTACTACTATGTAAATTATTTTATCAAGCGATAAAATTAGAATATTGAAGATATAATAAAATTTTTAATCATTGGCATATGGTAATGGGTTAAAGGTATTAAATTTCACATTATGAAATTGTCAGTGTCATATTAATTATATATTATAATGAAGTTTATAAGATAAACATTTTTATTGTGCTAGGTGCAATACGTACAATTTTCATAAGCTCTTTTAAATTGTATTATAAATATGACAAGATGTACTTTGCCCCCATCCCCCTTTATTTTTACAGTACAAAAATTTTTAACGCAACTTTTTTCGCAGAGTCGAGTATTTATATTTTCTATAATCATCTATTATGAAATTTTAAATATATTTCCTCATGATTTAAGATTTAATCTACTGATGTAATAATCAGTAATAGGCTTTATAAGCTTTGTTTATATTTACAATACCAGTTACTTAACTATATTGTTATTATTTCTAATGGAATTAATCTTAATTAATAAGAATCCAATAATAAACGATTAATGTAGATAATTATTATCATATCTTTAATTTGGTAATTATTTATAACATTAATGTGTACCGTTAGATAATAATTTATCTCTAATAGTTTTCTTTTTTGTGCAAGTACAGAATCTTTTGAAAATAGTAAATGGCAACTAAAATTATTTATTTTACTATTATATTTTAACCTATTTTTTTACTTAACTATTACCGTTATATTTTAACTTTAAAAAATTTAACATACTCTGAGAAAATGATTAATTTTTCAATAACTAATGGAATCTTCAAGAAATTAATAAAATTAACTTTTCACATTCTGCACAGTAAAATTTCTGATAAAGTTAATAACATTTCTTTTCTTACGAATTAAAAAAATGTAAAAATAACGTGAAGTTTATATAATTTATGCACATAAATTGCGTATCATATACTGATGTATCCTCACTAGAGAACAGTATTCTATATTTGACTGAAACTTTGATTAGTATATTATATATTCGTATTAACTGAATAAAATATTCGTTTGTATCACACGCGTCAAATAAATAAATTTTATTAATATAAAAGAAAAAATAATTATATGACTCCGATAATAATAGTTAATAATTCTGGTGTCTTGCTTTAAAATGTTTACCATTTAGTTGACTACAGTTTTACATAATGCTTTCTACATGGCGGTTTTAATGATCGTTTTATAACTTTAAAAGGAACGTTATATAAGAATTTTTATAAATTTTCAAGTACAATTTATATTATGAAATATATAAAATATATTTAAATATTAAAAGAAGAAAAAAAAACTATAATATTCAAAATTGTATATTATCGTATACAAATAGCATAAAGTACACAACTGTCAACGAATGAATGACAGCACCTGTCATCACACGAACTGTCAATGAATTTGTTATACTTGTAAACGATAATATTATTCTTTTTAAACATTTTTTCAGATACATGTCAGTTTTTTCAATAAAAATTGCTGCCTTTCAAAAGGAAAATTTCTGTTTTACGAATAAATATAACATCTTAAACCGATGTCTTTGCATTTAAAAACAAAAATATTTATTTAGAGATCAACACGCATTTAAAAGAAAATTAAAAGTTAATATTATCTATCACATTTTTCTCAGTGTATTGTGAATATAGTCAACGTTTTTAATACTCATTAAATTCCATTCATTAGAAATGAATGCACAAAGTAAAAATAAAAAAACAATTTAAAAATAGAAAAACAAAAAAAACTGTCGCATTTCACAGTAATTACAGCAATTACTGGACTTTTACTTAAATTAATTTATTTAAAATTAAAATTTTCTTCTAACATAAACGTCAATTGGAGTAAATAATAATTAATCACAATTATTTTCTATTTCCAATCGTAATACTTACTTTCAATCTAATATTAACCATTTTTCCTTTCGTTTTTTAAACAAATTATGAGTAATCTAATGAATACTCAATTGTTCAAAGAAAATTCGCAATATATCTGCATGCATTATACCGCAGTTGTCGCAGGGAATGCGCCTTTGATACGCACCAAATCGGATGAATAATCGAATCGCTCGACGAAACTTAATAATAATAAATAACACTGTTAATGTCACAAAAACTGTCGCGTAGTCTAAAAAAAAATTGCAATAAAAATCCCACGCAAGTTCGATGGAAAAAAAAAAACACAATAATTGCCCGGTGGCGTCACTTGTGGCGATAGTTGCGCCTGCTACGCGAATAATGAAATTGAATGAAACATTAACTAATATTTTATTTATCACGGCGTAAGAAAGGGGAATAACGAAAAGCTGCAAATAACGATACCAAATCGTGGGGGAGGGAATACAAATTGCCTCATTCCCCCTAACGCACGAAATCGTTGCCTTTGATAAGAACTCAAATTAATGGAATTAACATAAATATTATCCTGAAGATATATAAAAAGAATGGAATAGACAATTGGTGGAATGAAAATGAAAGAGTTAGATTATTGGAATGGTCGGGACGAAAATAGATTTGCCATTTCTGATTTGCGAACTTTTTTTTTTTAATAAATAATGTCTTTCTTCGCTTGATATCCTTTGCGATAGGAGATATTTTCTATCGAATGCTGAGAAATTGTAGATAATATTAATTTCAGTTTTATTTTACTCCTTTCGGTAGAATATGTGCAATGCCTTTGATCAAAATGCGTCAGTGAATGGATAAGAGTAGCATTTGTATATCTTTTCTGAATGCGAAAACATATTTTTATCTATTAATTTATTTATTTAAATACGTTTTCTTTCCATTTAACTTCATTCAAAAAAATATAGTATGCTCTTAAAAAAATCTTTTTTATTCACAGGGGGAAATTTATTGATAGTACCCTTGTGGAAAAGAATGCTGAAAAATACCAAAAAATATTGGAAAAACGCTGAAAAACACTGCAACTTCTAAAATTGGAAATTTGCAGAATTTTTCAGATTTTTCCCAGTATTTTTCAGCATTCTTTTCCACAAGGGTAGCTATTATATTTTACAATAACTCGAGAATATTTGTGTATTTATAATATTCCTTAAAATATATTGTAATATTTAAAAAAATATTCCTAGCAAGGAATAGAATTCGTTACCTCACAGTCACCAATTGCATTCTTTACCACTACTCTACAACGTTGATACTAACAGTAGATGTTACTTGACAAATATTCGTGATTGGAATACTTTAGGCCACACCCCTTTCACATTCTCAATAATGATACCCATAATTTTTAAATATTTAAAATGATTTCACTTCTGAAACGCAGGGGATAACATCACACTTTTGAGTTTAAACAAATCAACTTAATTTCCATTTTAAAAAAATGTCGAGTTAATGGCACGACATTGATCTGCTTTGTGAATATGTAAATATAGCTTATAATTAGACAGTTAATTTTAGTCGATGAAAAAATTACTACTCTAACTATACATATATATATATATAGACTTGAGATTTCACCTTAAACTTCCAACTTAAAGTTTAAATGAATTCAGTTATTAACTTCTCATGAATGTTGATAGATATTACGATTTTCTAACTAAATTTTGAATTGAGTCCACTATAAAGACAATATTTAAACACAATTATTAAAGTTTTATATTATTTAAATCAATCAATTTAAATATTTTATCACTCTTATTAAACAAGAATTTAATAAGTATTTTCAATCAAACTAATTAAACAGATTCATTATTTAAACAAAGTGAAAATGTTAGTGATAAAAATGTATTCGCATAATGTAGATTAAATTGATGTATGTAAATAAATTATGATAATCCTGGGCAACATACTATCAAAGTTACCGAACGTGCTAAATAATGCTGCAATTTTTTTGACGAAATGATATACTTTAAATTAATATATTATTGCAAAATGAAAATAATAGTAAAACATTTTAATTAAAGTAATAAGCAATTGTTCTTAACACTCCATAAACTATTATTAATAGTGAAATAACTCTTATCGTTGGAGTTAAAATTTTCAGCTTTTCGCCAAAAGATTTTGTTGCAAATATTGATAGTTTGATTTTTGTTTAAAAGCAAATTTCTTCCTTTAAAAAGAATTTTATTTGATAAAAATAAATTATAATATAATTGAAAGTACTACCAACATTGTTAAAAAGTTATTTTTTTTTACATGTTAAAATTTATGTAAAAACTAACAGATATGTTATTCACAAATCAACTCAAATATTTTATTATACATATAAGTTTATAATAAAGCTATTTCAATGCAACTTAAATCTAATCTACCGTTATAAAATGGATCTTCGCTCTAAAGATATGTTTATATAAATTTTAACAGAGATATAACAATCATATTTGTATTCTTGTTTTGTAATTGCTTTTGAGTTTACGTTCACATGCCAAGTTTAACGAAACAAGTTGATTAGTACACTGAGCATTGTAATCATTCATTGTCATGATAATTCTATCAGTAAGAAATGGTTTCAACAATAAAATTTAATACAAAGAAAATGATACCGCCAATATCCATGATTAAAAGTTGTAACAAATCTTGGTTTATAAACAAAGAATAGATGAAGAAACATACAAAGAAATAGTAGAACATTTTAATGTTAAATCAGATGATTAATTTGTTCGTTGGAAAGGAAATTCAAATTTCAGTCACAATTGCAATATTTAACAATTTATCGTACGCAGTAAATGAAGTGTTCTGCTGATTAAATTAAAATGATGGTTAATCCGAAAAAGATCTTACCAATATTGAAAAAAAAGAGGGTTCAATCAACCAAATTTCATTCAGTCACAAACAATCACTTGAATTAACTCAAATTCATGTAAATGCAATTTGCAATATTTCTTAATTGAACTGATTCCTAAAGTAGAATATATATACATATATTTTTTTCTTGTTGTACATCATATAATATATAAATTATATTTTATTTTTATTTTTGTCTTCCAAATTTATTTTAACATTTCTGTGTCGATCATGTATATATTTTTAAAACATATTCCCTATGACAATTATAAATGATAAAATATTTTTTTATCTTTCAAATGTACTGGAAATATAGTTTATTCAATTTGTATTACAACTTAATTTATAATTAAATAACTTAAATATTGCAGGTAATAATTAAGAATTATTTTCATATAATTAAAATAAAGGCATTTAAAATGTGTTAATATTTTAAGAATTACACTGAATTAACTCGCAAAGCACATTAAACTTCATAAATACTTATTTAAATCTCTTTTTCTGTCAGTGCAGACAATTAATTGCAATTCCAAAATGGAGCATATATACTAGTGAATATTTTCATTTATATCAAACTAACTTCACTTGGTTCAATTAAATGTGTCACGTTGGTTGGTTGGTTGGTTGGTTGGTTGTGATCCAAATTTTGGTTTTCAGTGAACTTACATATATTTCAAGTAAAGATTTCTTTAAATAACATTTATTAACTACTGTGAAGCAATTCTAACAATTTTTGGGCACTGTAAAAGACAAAACTTTAATAATAATGGCAAAACGTATAAAAGCTGGCATGAAAGATTCTAGAACTTTAATGTTGCAAGAGTTAATAAAAACTTAGACTGTGGCGCTTGCGAAGTTGCAAAGAAAGATTATGTCCTTCCCTCCTGTGATTGTAACCCGTACTGACCCGAGGACCTTCAACGGTAGAAAGGTCGTTGCGTCATAATCAGCCGATAACTGCACTGTCTAAGAAATTAATATGGGAAATTTTAGACACCTTACACTGAGAAAAATATGATAGAGTAAAGTACGATTTGTGTTAGTAAAGCGAATGCACAAGGCATTGGCTCGTGTTTTGTTTTAACATTGTGAAGCCTTTTTACCAACAGTGATGGTACTTTTTGCGTTGACGCTTATAACCATTGAAAACAGTGGTTTGAGGATTCTCTCATGTATAATTAAACTTTAAATACCTAAAGAAGGCTAGGTAAGTAGAAATGACTCGTGGCTGAGTGGTTGAGTTGTCAACTTTCAACACATTAGAACGATTGCTATTTGAGTTCATTTCTCGCTGCTGGGAAAAAATACTTTGTATGTATAAATAATACGGATATAATTTTTAAATTTCATTTTAGTTGTCCTATCAGTGATAGTACTTTTTAGAATCACTGCCTTATGCATTCAGATTACAAACATCTAATAAGAAAAATAGGTTACAATAATCGTATATATTCTGAGTGCATATATTTCTCTGTGTGTAAGGAAACGCGTTCGTCAACCTTAAAAGCATTAATGGTTCCAACTATTTGCTGTAAAAAATATATTTTCAAATTGCAGTCTTAAAACGTTTAAAGTTTAGAAAACCTTCAGATATTCTGCTCAAGACTCTTCGAAGCTTGATTCCAAAGCTTGGGCCAATTCGTTGCCAAGGTTGGTCGACAAAGTTGAGCCAGAGTAAATTGGGTGTTTTATCAACAGTAGAAATGAAGCATGGTCTATACATAGTCCATATACATGGTTCATACATGGTCCATATGGAAACGTAGGGGGATGGGGGTTCTCAATGAAATAACAAAAACTGTTTAGTCGTGTAAAAATAATAAACAAATTTATTACATAATAATAACAACATTATTTATAATAAAATTAATTCAATTGTGCAGTGTTAGAAATACCTAAATATGCATGAAATGTTACAATATTTATTAGTTCCATAGCATATATAATAATAATTATAAATTTGTCATTGTACACTATAGATATGATAGATAAAGCTTGATGTTCCCGTCAAAATGTATATAATGCCATTTCACCAGCACCGCTTATTTCATGTTTATACGTTATATATATATTTCAAATATATATATATATATATATATATATATTTGAGTCACACCCATTTGTAGTTCGCGTCAGGAGTTTATTAATGTTACACTTTATAGAATAATAAATTCTCGTTTGAATATATTGGGAATGCAAACAAAATAATTTTCATATTTAACTTACAATTTACGCGTCTTAATGTAATCATCGATACATTACGGTAATCACTCCGAATAACTGTATTTTTTATAAATATAATAATTTATACTTATACAGCACGTAATTTAGACGTTTATACTTTTTTAGATGTCATAACTCCTTAAATGTATCCGCGAGTTCTGTTAATTACAAAATTAAGTCCAATGTAAACAAATTGTCTGATAAAAGCAGTGTTCGTGAATTAATTATGAGACAACACAAATCAAACATTTCTCTTTTTTTTATGGTTTATAAATTAATTCAATCTTTATATACATGTGATTCATAATTGATTTTTGACAGTATGATGCTTTTGCATTGTCCTTAATATAAAATTAGATTTAAACTTGACAAATTCAAATATTACACTTTAATATATCTATTCGCAATTGTTTGTCTTAAATTATAATCAAAGAAAGAATTAATAGTATTTATCTAATTCCCATTTTTATGACATTCTTGTTCCTTAAAAAGTTTGCAATCTGTTTCTCATACCGTTTTGATCAAGAGCACAAATTTCTCTACTTTTAACTGCGTGGACGAAAGCAATCAAATTTGCCAAATTTAAACAAGAACCATTTGTACGGTGTCGTATTCAACTACTGTATATGTATCACCAATTCGGTTGAATTTACATCTGTATTAACATTTTTCAGAAAAATTTTGCCTGCATCATACATGGTAAAGTCGTAAAAAAATAAATTCACTGTTTTTCGTGGGTTATACATTATGAAACTCAATGTATACGTTAATACACTTTTACTTACAAATATTCTTCTTAAAAATGTTTTAGCTTTTATAAATGTTTTATCCTAATATTTAATTATATATACATATTTATATTGTGATACATGGAATTCAAGTGAATTTACGAGTTCAGGTAGCATATCACATACGCTTCACAGTCATGAAAATTTATGACGTGCCACTTTCCGCACGTTGTGAGTATCATAAGTCCATACGTAATCTTACAAGTTTGTTGAAATAATATTATATATGACGTACACTTCCAGCAATTATAGGCCCTCGCGCCTTAAAATATACCGAATTCTACAATAATTGTAGTTTTCCACTATCACATAACATTAAAAACAATTGGTTTATATCGAATAACGAGTACAAACCCATTATAGTTATTATTCATTAAATAATACGATACATCCACTATTAATATATAACATCTGTGATTTGGAGTTATATTGAAAGTTAGTTATATCTCATTGCGAAGGTCAAACGAAGTTACAGTTTAACCGATGGCACGCTGAGAAAAAAAAAGTTGTATTTCAAGTTACCATACCTTTTGGGGTTGAAAGTATATTGTCTCTATGATACAGTAATTTTTCATATTCAGTATGGTAATAATTGCCATAAATCCTGGCAACTTTACAAGATCATATAAAAAATTTTACTATATCATGTAAAGAATGAACTTCAGAAGGTATAGTAACTTTTTTCTCAGTGCACTATTGTTTCATCTTCAAATAATAAATTTCTTGATTGAATTTGCGTTTCGCATTATAAGCGAGAACGCTCGTCAAAAATGTAATAACAAATGTAAAGTGTTTAACGTCAATACTTTCATCTAAATTTATTTAGCATTAATTTTAATTTTTCTTTGTTCGTTGTTGGTGTATCTGAATATTACAATGAGTACATTCGTGTAGTTTAAATAATTAATAATTTAACCATTTGTATTATATAAGGTGTAAAAATTATAAAGTTATCATTTAATCCAAAAAGTAGAGTCTTTGTATTTAAATTGTAATCATTTCATGTTACAGCAATGACTTTAATTATTACTTGCCAAGAACTAAATTTTATTTGCTATAAAAGGATTTAATGAAATGGCCAACATTTTCACTGAATTCGTTCAATATGAAATAAAAAATAATTTTAAATATTATTTCTCTATAAATTTAATTTGCATCAAACTATTCGTGTGATTAATCGTTACAATTTCTATATATTTCAAGAAAAATATAAAATGATTTTAACATGAATAATTTATCAGAGCAATTGCATAACGTAACCTTTTATAATAAAACGTTCCAAGATAATATTCTGTATCTTTTTTCAATCTTATGATTGTTAATTAAACTAATGAATGAACATACGATACCTAAAAAAGAAAGAAAGAAAAAAAGAATACTTTTCCAGTGCGCGAATACGACCTTTTGATTTGCATACAGTTTAACTGACTGATCAATCAATTAACAAGTTTCAAAGCATTAAACGAAAACGAAAAATAATTCTTATCGCAATGTATTATACAGAATTGCTTCATTATATTGCGTCGATATTTGTTTTAATCGTTTATCCACGGAAAATATATGGCTCGCCATATTTTACACCATCAACCATCAATTGTGACTAATTATTTTCATCCAATAAATCACATTCTATATACGTTTATGCCGTTCAAGTTTCAAAAATAATATTCTCTTCAAAATATGAACAATAATTTAGTTGTTGGCAAATCTAATATATAATTAGGAACGTTATGGATAAATATTTCTAGCTTAACAAAAGTTTTAGTATACAATTTTAAATGAACCAAATTTAGTTGACATAAAAGATGATCGACCAGTCCCTAGTTAATTGTCGTGAGAACTATAATTGTCTTACTTTTCGGTCAATTGTACTTAATTTTAATAATAATTATGAAAATATTTGGTTATCATGAAAATTAACTATGGAGATTTATCTCAATGTAACATTGATACTTTGGAGATATCAGTAATGATTTCGATTTTATTCTTATCAGAAATCTAATAACCATTTCTTTTATACGATTTCACTAATATAT
This sequence comes from Leptoteleia sp. ZL-2020, assembly GCA_022817305.1. Taxonomy (NCBI): domain Eukaryota; kingdom Metazoa; phylum Arthropoda; class Insecta; order Hymenoptera; family Scelionidae; genus Leptoteleia; species Leptoteleia sp. ZL-2020. Next base: position 13,334 of record JABFPN010003810.1, read on the forward strand.
ATTTTGTTTAGAAAATAACATTATTTCATGCGCTTTCCTTATACTCAATCGAAGCAAGTAAAATAATGCGACGTACACAACAGATTCCACATTACAAAAGGAATATTTCGAATAAATGTTGAACGAGTAATCGCAACTAAATAGCTCTAACTATAATCATTAAATGAACTCTAGTTGCATATATGAATGTCTTGATTAATGTTAAATAGAAAAGCATAAAGTTCACTATTGACTCGAGAAAAAAAAAAGAAATAACGAGTCACTAGGAAATATATTTTTCGTAACGAGTGCACGGAAACCAGCTGATTGTAGACGAGGACAGAAACTCTGCCATAAGACGGAAACTTGCTATCCACTCTAGGATGGAAAATGACTAGTTTCCATCCTGGAAAGAAAAACGACTAGTTTCCGTCCTAGGGCGGAAAACGACTTGTTTCCGCCCGCGTCTCCTTGAAAACAGCTTCCAAATAGAAAAGAAACAGGGCACTCTCCTTACACTTGATACAAAAAAAACCCATGTACCAGAGACGGAACGACGATTAGAGACTCGCGTGAATTTAACCGCATTTGTCTCTTGCGGCCAACTTCACACTCGTCTATAATCATTATCATTACGTCCTCGGTGCGTAATATACTATTCGCGTTAGAAAATAATTATACATTGTTATGAAAAATTTAATTGCAATTCACAATTGTTTCTTAATGAAAAAGAAAAACAGATTGCCTTTCCTAAAGATTCGTTATTTCTTTTCCCTTAATTGCAATGTCAATAATGAATTTTCGTTGACTCCTCTATGTGACTTTAACCAAGGTGAACATTTTCATTTCTCACAAATGTTACAGTGCATTGGGCTTTGATCTTCAATTGAATGAATCTTCGCAAACACCAAGACACTCGAACACACAGAAATGTCACTCGCAGCGCGCCGCGTTTAGACGCAGTTTATTTTGACTTGTACTTCGCTTCGTCCGGGAAAGCTTCTCTTGGAGGAATGAGACTGAGCATCATCACGTGACGCACGTATGCTTTCGAATTGCGAAATTGTGTGTCGGTTCCGTGCAAACGATCCAGCACTCCGAGTACGCCAAAACATTGGTTGAACCTGAAATCGGGTCGTTATTTAAGTTAACTAATTAGACGCAAACTAAATTAGTACAATTTTCGTGCAAATTTACACTTCCAGTCGAATCGAGACATTTTCGACATTTAGAACGTCTTGCGAGATAGATTGGATTATTAAATAAACAAAAGTTATTTGAGGTACCCTAATGGCAAGAAATATTCCAAAATATTCCAAAAATATTCCTATGTGTGCTCCAGAAATATTTATGGTATATTTCTGGAATATTAAAAAAAAACAAGAATGTACCAAAAATATTCCTTGCTATTAGGGTACAGTTATCTCGAGATCGATTTATATAAGTGTTTCGTTATTAGAGCTGAAACGGTTGCAAAATATTATTATTTTAAAATAATTATTACTTTAATTAAATAATTAGATTATCCTCCTTTATAAAAATAATAATAGATTTTCAGAGTCCCCTTAATATTTTCTGTTTTTGTTTAAACAATTGATCAGTGTATTACCATTCGTACTGAAATTAAACTTAAATAAGACTTTGTCTTAACTTTTTAATTGGAGTTGAAAAATTTTGATTATGTAATTCACATTCGATTGATTACTTAAAAGTGCAGAAAAATTATCAGTGATCACTGTCCGTTGATAATCTTGTCCATATTTTGGTTGACTTAAATTTACTATCATTGAGTTTTTTTTATGTTACATTTGAGTCAGATATACATCAGATGAACGTTATAAAGTCCTTAAAATACATCATACAGATAAGACCAGTTTTTCCATATTTTTTATTCATGTAAATTATATATTTATATATGTTTAAATAAAAATATATTAAAAAAATATATTAATGACACATTAAACAGAGAAATACTAATTTTATATGAAACATTATATAGATTACAATCTATATTATTTTTTTAATGTCTTGATAATAGTAAATATTAACATTTACTCTGAAATCATTTTTTTCCTTTAATTAAATGAAAATAATTAAATAAGTAACCAATTAAAGAAAAAGTACAGGTGTAAAGCAATTCAAAATTCAACAAAATTTGCCTTACTTCAAATGATGGAAATCATGCGCTTCCGGGGACGGGAAGAAGGGTAAATGGTATCCTGAGTGCGCATTAAGAGTTGACAGTATTGCCAAAGAGAACCACAGCCAGGCAGTCGCCACGTGGGAACCAACCAAAAAGACACCTAGGAAAGGTGGTATCAAGTTTGAACCAATGTGTTCCAATGGGTGGCAATACATCGCCGTCACTGCTATTGGGGCCGTCCATTGATGATGTTGTTTATGAATATACTTGTACAAATATCGACTGTGAAGTAATCTGAAAACCAACAAATTAGTTAGAAAAAAATCTTCAATAACATCAATCAAAACTTGCATACATTCCTAGGCAGAGAACTGTTCGGAGAATTTGGAAAAAAAATATGTTAAATTACACTAATAATGAACCATTTTTGTACTTTCCGCGTGGAAAAATTTTAGCGCCACAGTGAAAGCCATAGTGGCTGACTCTGTGGGACTGAAATTTTTCAGTGCCACAGCATTAGCCATTGTGGCTTCTTCTGTGGCACTAAAATTTTTCCACCTGAGTTCATATAATATATCATATAAGATCATGTAATTCATACAAATAAAATGCCAATAAGTTTGATAGATATATAAATATAATTGATATAGATTGCAAGTATTAATATATTTTCAAAATTTCTTCATACTTGCAATAAATGAGAAACTTTTCTTACTCAATATTCTCAACCAATCTTTTGTGTTAATTTACTTTTTTTTTACTATGGATAACAAGTAAAATGTTATTAACCTATGGGAATAATAAAATCCGATCTCTTCGAAAAGTATGTGAATTGCAATTTCCGCGAGGACCCAGTGGAAGGTCGGCAGCTCTCTGACTGAAGGATAACCGCGCCATTCCATTAAATGGTAGCTGCCATAAGCAAGTGGCAACGCGACGACTATTTGATTGAATACAACTTGGGCTATAACTTTGCAAAGTTCTTTTCTGTCCACTGGCTCATTAGTGCCCGGTTGAATTTTATAGCGTCGTAAAGCTGCAGGACGGTTGGTTAAGTCTAAAAATGTGTAGATCCCGCCAAATACCCAGTAAACGACGAACGTCAATCCCATCGATCCTGTATTATTCCATGAAACAGAATATTTATCATTGTACAATCTTATTAATTATTTTATACACGGAAAAAAAGTATTCGCTTTGGTGGGTAAATGAGTTTATCTAGTAATTTTTAACTAATTTAGTAAGAATTTATTCTATTTACAGAAGGACCTAGATATTAACCCATTCCCGTTGATTCGTTGTTAAAATGAGATTTATTAATATGTGTGTGTGCGCCAATGGTGTCGCGGAGAGGTGACGTGACTCACGAGCTCGCCCAATCCACATACAGTCCTTACTGAA
>JABFPN010003811.1:0-16855 GCA_022817305.1 Leptoteleia sp. ZL-2020
TACCCCTCACCTAAAACGCCGGCTCCCCCCCCCCCTCCCCTCCCCACACCCCTACCCCCCTCCCAAGCTCATTTATAATGCTCACCTGGGAAACACAAAGACTTTCTTTCATCCTCGCGCTATAGTACTGCCCTCTGTCTCCTTTATTTGCTCCTTTTTTTTTCTCCCCCTCCCCCTCCCTCCCTTTCTTTCTTTCTTTCATTCACCTTTTGTTCTCCTCTTCTTCTTCATTTTTGCCTCAAAAAGCCTGCTCCGAAATTAACTGTAAATTAGATGTAAATCTTGCTCCCCCTTTGAGACAGTTTTATTCCTTTTGCCCACACTTTTCGGACATTTTTGGGTGGGTTTTTATCGGCGGCGCGGGATTGCTCCGCGGGAATGGCCCAGTTTGAATTGAGCAGCATTCTAATAAGGGCGCTGGAATGTTTTAATCGCGGCATAACAGGTTTGTTTGGGTTTGGGGCGCGCGGTTGATTTGGAATTTTTTGGGCTTTTTTTTTCTGTTTCTTTTTTTTGATTTTTGTTTGTTTTTTTTTTTCGACCGATTAAGAACGGGACCAATTGGCCGGAGTCTTAAGTTGCTTTAATTGGAAAGTGAGAGGCTGACGGTCTTTAAATATTAATTATATCTATCGCGATATTCTTACCGAGTTTGTTAAGAAGAGAGGAAATTTTTGTGCTGCAATTCAAAATACTGCCTTGTTTTCAATTTCAAACCTTGTTTTTCATATATGTTTTAACAATTTCATATATGGACGTGTATGCTTTATCTTATTTCATATATGACAATAATTGATATAATATTCTAGCTATATATGGTTTCAATAATTTCATTATATTAAAATCAATTATCATCATATATCAACCATATATAGCTGTATATGGATTAAGATAAAACATGTCCAAGTTGTTAAAATACATATGGACCATATATGGACCATATACGTCTCATTTTTACTAGGTTACCATCCAGATTTATATTTAATCCAAACCTTTTCCATATTCTTACCACATTGTTTGCTCAGACAATTTCAATGAGGGGTATATATTTATTTTTTGGTATTAATAAATAATAAAAAAAATCTTTAACAATATCAAGTTGTTAAACAATATTTTATTTTTACAATTGTTTGCACGCATACGTACTTTTATTTCATAAAGCAATGGATAAGCTGTATCCCTTGTCAACCTGTTCCATAGCGAGTTACCATATCATTACTATGAGATTTTTTTATACGATAATACACTTCATTGGGCCCTTGCTCTGTTTAGCTTACATTCGTTATTATAATGCCGGTACAAAGCGTGCATACTGGGTTTCCAGGTGTCGGCACGTGCTGTCGACAGGTGGCGAGCGTTCATATTTCGTTTAGGATTCACTCATTTCGGGATTAAATCTAATTTATCTTATGTCTATTCATCCGAGACGCGGTTTACGATACCGGGCATCTTCCCACATTATTTTACTCCGTCACCTTTTATCAATGCCAATAAGTATCACATTTCTATTAAACGTTTCATTTAGAGGTAACTTTATTTCGCTTAAATTATTCCCGTCTAATAATTGTCATGGCGTAGCGAAGGGAATTATAAATGGAGGATAATATTTCCATTACATTATTGCGGTTAGGTATAAAAATTTATACTTGCGATATATATAAGACTATTTTTATATTTGTTTATTATGCAAAGGTTGTTATATTTTTTCATTTGACTAAAAAATATTGTGATATACTTTCTATTTAGTGTTGTGCTAAAAATGTAAGCATTAATTTGTGAATTTAATACATTTATATGGTAATATATTTGAAATTATATTCTATATATATATATATATATATATGCTAACATATATAACTTTTGTATATAAAACAGTAAAAAACATTGTAACATAATTTATCAATTTATTTTATTTTATTGTTTTATATATATACCACATGTATGTTTAAGTATATGGGGTATTTTATTGGTATAAATCATATATGTGACAGATATGCGAGGTATGTGTTTATTTTTACATGAGTGAGATTTGCAATGAAAATTAATTATCACCGGCTGTATAATTTTGGGTTTTGAGAGGAAGAGATTTTAAGCTTTTCATTTTCATTATCTATTTGACAAAAGCAGTTCATTAATTAATTCTATTATTTCCAGTATTTGATTTATTTTTGCTATAAAATTTGAATTTCCCTGTAAAATAAACTTGAAACAGTATTAAACGCACCGAAATGTTTATCACAACGGCCGCAAAGTGAATCCACGAACTTGCAAAAAATATTTTCAATGCAACAAATGCTCAACTTTCCCACGGAGATCTTTAAAATTTTTTGCTTAATGAAATTAACGCTCCAATGATTACGTAGCGCCCGCCAGATAGCTGCAAATAACAGTTTAATTACTTTGTTAATTAATTTTACTTTATGCATTACGTTTATATTATATGTATATAATTTTTTTTTTCATTTTTCATAAATGTTTTACTTTTTCATTAAAATAAACATATGTGACATTATGCTTGAAAATTGCTTGGATGTTTTTTGCAAAGTTTACTTTTATGGGTAAATATATGAAGAGTAATAATCCGACATTCTAGAATATGTTTGATATATACATTACGTTACATAATATTGTGTTGTATTAATCAAGCTATTTACATTAACTAAAATTTTCATTAAAACAGATGCATACATTGGAAATTTCCATATATTGAAATTAGTTATTATACTGTATTGACCATATATGACCGTATATGGCTATATATGGTGGATATATGGCAATAATTGTTATAATATTCTATTCATATATGAATTAAGAAATATTATATCAATTGTTAAAACTATATATGTTTTATTTTTACTAGATTACTAGATAAATTTAATAATTGAGTTTGTGTCAAAGAAAATTTTGCTCATTCATGTTAGAGGATCGAGTTCAATTCTCTGTTAATTTTTATTTTTTCATTACATCTTTGGACCAAACTTTTGTTTAAGGTACTACCTTGACAATTTAGTTTCCTAGACTATTTGCAAAAAAAAGAATATTATAACAATTGCTGTCACACTTTATGGCATTTGTTGTCACAAATTACTTACATAATGAAAATATAACTGATTTAATTGCGTCACTTAGTATCTGCACGAATTGGATAACAATATTTATTAATCCGAAAACGCAGGTAATGATCATTTGAAGGTTAACATAATTTCAAAACGCGACGTTTCGCGTTAACATCGATTCCCCTTTAGTAACGCATTTGCGTGGCATTTAACACTCGAATGGCCCTGCAAGAACAGCTTGAAATTACCTTTACCGTGAAGGTAACGGATATTGCTAAGACGCGATTGATTTTATCTGCGCTAGGTCACGAAACTTCAGTATCAACGAACTAAAAACTTAACATAAGAAGAAAGCAGGTGATAAAAAAAAAGAGAGAATTTAAAAGCTTTTTTCACAAATGGTGTACGTTAGAAAGTTCACAGGTTTTCGTCAATTCTAAATAATTCTGCAATAAAATTGTCTATTGCCTAGTGTTTCATCAAACTTCATGTTGAAACTATATCAACACGCGAATTGATCGTCCAAAGTTAGACTCGTGCTTTCTTCGTTCATGTCACTTTTAGAATATTCAAGAAAAAGAGATCCAATTTTTGTCTTTTTCTAAAATGAAAGAAATATTAGTGTCGCAATCAACATTTTCAAATTCTTTTCAACATTTTAGAATATTTCATATTATTTAATCTTGCTTAATATTACCTTTTGTCTTGCGATAAATAATCTATTTACCTTTGCATTTGTGATACACATAATGGTCCAACAAGAAGTTTTCTAACAAATACTAAATATTCAACCAAGGATAATTAAAGCTTCTGCTTGGGATAGATAAAGGATGAATATAGATGAGGTGGTAAACTTTGTATCAACTGGAATGGAAAAAAAAAGAATGATACAAAATATTTTAAGATGAAACTGGTTTAATTGTAGTCCATACATAGAAAACAGGTTCAAACTGAATGGGAATTAACCCTCAAGTGAATAGACGGACAACGGGTGCATGGACGAGATATCGTGATGAGCAATCCAATTGCCAATAATCTATCTGGATTGCACTTATATTAAATTTCAGTATACATTTTTGTTTTCAATTTTTTATAGCACATTTGTTGATAGTACTGAAGAATGAAACGTTTTCAAAATACAGAATGTAAAAAAAAAACTTTCCCATGTTATAATCAACACATGTGGAGCATATATAGGTATATATCCAACATATATGGATCATATATGTGGCATATATGTTATACCATGTAAAAATCAACATATGTCGACATATATGGGATATGTATGGATATATATGTGAGATATATAAATTTTTACCTGATTTGGTTCTCTATCATTTCTAATTCTATTTCTATCTCCTTTGGATATCAATAAAAAATATTATTTGTACTTAATTACTTTGACTTTACAAATAGATACAAACATTCTTCTTTTATATGCTCAATTTTGAAAACGTTTTTCTTTGTGTTATTTCTTTTTTAAACCAGAAAAGGTTTAACAATAAAACCAGGTGACATAACGATATTAAATAAGTGATTATTTATTATCACTAGCGATTAATTAGGCACATAAGGGTCCAGTGAACGCTGGATAATATAATGAAGGAGAAATAATGAAATCAAGACAAGATGTTAAAGGCGTTATAAATTTTATAAGATGAAAATTAACGTAATGGGCGAAGCTCGTATGTCGTCTGTGTGCACCTGTTTCTTCAACAGTACGTAATGTACGCATCACAGTGTTATAACGTCCGCTTAATACGTACGTGGCTGCGCATTAAACACCTGCAAAGTGGGCGCTTGCATTTTATCGCACCACCTCTGTTAGTCTTTCTTAGAAAATGAATTCATGTTAACTTAATAAAAGCAAACCGTTATTTCGTTGGCATTCGTTTATTCTCTTATATTTTCATTTCTTTCTTCTTTTTCAGTTGTGAAATGTGCAAAATAAAAAAATAAAACAAGTCCAATAACCTACTTCTATACTAATACAAATGGACTTTTACTTTGTATATGTGATTTATATATATGTAACATATATGTAATGTATATGCTGCATATAATGTAAGCTGAGAAAAAAATAGATTAAAAATTACTGTGCTAAAACCTTAAAACAAAGATATGTATAGATATGGTCTATATATGTTTTAACAATTTCGTATAAGAAATTAAATAATTCATATATGAATATATATGTCTTTTTTTAATCCATATATGTTCGATATATGGTAATAATTAATATGATATTCTAGCCATGTATGCTTTCAATAATTCCCTTACATTGAAATCAATTATTACCATATATCGACCATATATAGCCATGTATGGATGAAGAAAAAACATGCGTCCATATATTTATTACATGAAATTGTTCAAACATAGATGGACCATATATGTTCCATCATTTATTAGGTATTAAATTAAAGTTTGCATGCAAATTCGATAAACCATATAAGAGAATAAGTGTTACGCAATACTTAGCAAAAAGGTTACTTTAATTTCCGGTTTGAAATAAGGAAAAATGTTATTCGGTATTAATTTGGTAAGTTTGCCGTGCCGGAAGTGTGTTACTTTGGACGTTACTGGCTTGCCGCCAGATACTCATCGCACTCCAGAACAATTGATGGAATTAATTTAAATTTAGCTTTCAGATATTTGTTTATAAATAATAATTATCAATTTGGTAGTACATTCGTAAATCAGATAAGAAATTTTGATCGACCACTTTCACCATTGACGTATCGTTACGTAATAATATTCCGCTTTTGATTTGGAATTGATTGATTTTGGCCGCGCGATTTATAAATACATTTTTTTTTTTGTTCAACCGGCGCAAAGATTAATTATCGCCGGTTTCGTACACCCTTAGAAGGGCATCATACGATGTTATTTATTTAACACACGAGAAGCCAAGAAAAATGTATAGACAACGAGTGGGCAACAATGATGTGTACTATACTCCGGCGTATATATTCGCTCGTAATCATAAAGGAAGCTCGGTCCATTTGTGCCTACGTATGTACCAGTCACATAACTTGGATTAACGCGAAGAACTTGCGGCGCAAGATAGATCGGGAAGAGGCCCGGTGTGGGACGCTCTGCGTGGGTCGGACCGGAACTCGCATGATTCACGCTGCGTCGAAACCGTGAGACACGTAGGATACCAATCTTTCGTATAAACACGAATACTAATTTTATCACTATCTTACTTTCCACGGATTACATTATATAATTAATTTCTTATCACAGGATTAAGTTATTTCGCACTGTGAATGTTATTTCGACCGGAGGTTGGTGGAACTGTGGATATGCCACACTGAAAATAAAAATCTATTAAGAATTACTGTGCTTTACCTGTAAAGTGCGGTATTTTGTGCAGTGTAGGAAAAGTTACTGTGCCAGTAGAGTAAAAATTACGGCGCTTTAACTGGCATGGTAATTTTTCTTAATCTATATATGCCTATATATGGATATACATTGTTGGTACATGGCAATAATTGATATAATATTTTAGCCATATATAATATCAGTAATTTCTTTATATTGAAATATTACCATATATCAACTATATATGGCCATATTTAGTCATACATGAATTCTGATTCGTTTCCTTTTTTTCACAATTTAGCAAAATTTACCGTACAAAATAAAATAGGGTGCATAAACTGCTTATGCAAAACTCTAATTTTTTTTTTTAAATTAAGAAAAGTTTGAAATTACAACGTTACACTGAGAAAAAAAAATATAGGATTTATTACTAAGGTCAATTTGATTAAAGTCACTTAGTTAAAGAGCCAATTTTTTTTGTTTCAATACAAATATCTTTAGTTACAGTCAATAAAAAGCATATTTGGTTAATTTTAGTCAGCTAAAAAAAGTAACAAATTGTTTTCTTATCAGAACCAAACATTTTTCTTCGATATCTATTTAATGCGTACGGTGAATTGCGTGAAAAATGAATTATGGAAAGCGCGTAGTAATTAGACGTTGTTAGTTATGTCATAATTAGCTACGGAATAAACGAGTACAAAACCTAGCAGGTGGTTAATATTGAATCGAATAGAACTAGGACAATGTTCGAATGTGCTAAATTTATGTATATAGTGTATCATCTACATAGACAGAAACTCACACTAGCACACTTCCGTTACTACCGGAAATGTTCTGACAATGTTCTGACCCAGATGGTTGATTCTAAATGTGTATAGGACATAGGTGCATTATAGTATATATGTATATAAATATGTGTATGTATAGGTACGTATATACGTACGTAAACACACACGTGCTCGAACAGTATGCCGATCATTAATTGTACATCGGAAACAGCCGCATTCCAACAATATTCCCTGACCACGACTCCGAATCTCCGTTCGTGCCTCCTACAATCCTTTGCGCGTTGAAGCTCACGTAAATTTGACATGATAACTTACCATTTACTTAACTGCCTATATCTTCACAGAGAGAGAAAAAAATATGTAGGATTTATAACTAAAATCGTTTGGTTAAGGATATTCAGTTAAAAGAACCAAATTTTGTGTATTAGTAACAAATATTTTTAGTTTTAGTAACTAAGAAACCTAGTTGGATCAACATATTTGGTTATTTTATATAACAATTTTGGTTAGCTAAAAAAGAAACAAATTTTTCGTTATTAGAACTAAATATGTCCTATATATATGACATATATGTCGCATATATGTTGCATAATAACATTATCCTTTAATCTTTTATTTACAGTTGCTATAAATTATCTATATACGTTGATATTTCAGACGATTAATGTTTTTTCACCTTCGGAATAATATTATTTGAACACATAATACCAAAAAGAAACCTATTATTCACCTCGTTATTAGCAACTTGTTCTTCTTACAGGCAGTTTTAATTTCTCATATTGTCACAGTGTGATCCTTTAAAAGCGAAACTCGTTTTCATAAATGAGTCAAGATACCGTGTTATGTTTGGAGAATGATATTGAACTGTTGATAGATAAGTAACTAAGCGTGAGAATTTAAATAAAAGAAAAGACGGTAATGTTAAGCAATTATGACCCGTGGTAATACACACTTTTCAACGTTCCAGTTTAATAATTTACGTTTGTCTTTTTTTTTTTTATCATTTTTTAGTATAAATATGCAGCGCGTCGTGTCATTCGCAAAGAAACGATACATAAATTTCGATTGAATTAAAAAAGTGTTGCTGCATTGCTGGCAGCCAATTAAATCGCTAAATCTTCTAATAAATGCAACATTTTGTAATCATTGAAACAGTTTTAATTTTGCAATATAATTAACTTTAAGGTCGTGTATAATTTAATATTAAAGTCGCGGATAAATTTGTAAACTTAAAATCAAAATGTTTATCAAGTTTAAAATAATTTCAAAATTCAAACATTAGTGCAGATTTGTTTCCATTAGTTTTAATCAATTTTCGCTTGCAGTACAATGGTCAAATAGTACGGCAGAATCCTGTCGTTTTAATTTTCATGAGAGTATTTAAACGATTGACAGGAATACAAGCGTAGATTATTTGAGAATCCGGGCTATTCCAGATTGTTCGGTAAAAAGTGAAACACTGTTAATTATTAAACAGATATCATTGATTTTTACATTTCAACCAATTTCTCTTATTAATTAAACAAATTATTATGCTCATTTTTATGACTGTAATTAATTACACTCAGAGAAATTTGATTAGTCCACTAAATTAAACATTTTTAAGTTACAAGTTTAATTAAGTTTTTTTTTGATAAATTATATAATTTAGTTCGAATAACTAACATCTTTCTTTCTAGGTAGACATTTATATATGGGACATATTCCAAGTAAAAAAACAAGATATATGCACTGAGAAAAAAGAAATATCATAAATTACTATTTTTTATATCAATTTAAGGATATATTGGAAAAATAAATGTTTTTGCTATAAGTAATAGTAGTAAAAGTAGTAAAAATTGCTTTTATGATTATCATTTTTACTATTATTTTTTTCTCAGTGTCTGGTATATATGATTTGTACCGCATAACTGTCCCATATATATATGTGACATACATGTTACACCGTGTAAAAATCATATATATAAATTTTTACATGGTCACATAGCATTTACTATTATTTTTAGGAAAAAACATTTACTCGTCCAATTTACCCTTAAATTGGCACAACAAATAGTAATTTATGGATTTCTTTCTTTTACGTTTTGACCGAAACAACGGCAAACTTGCGTAATACAGAGAACGAGCAGTTACGAAAACTTGCGCAACAACTTGTTTTGAATGTTGCGTCAGAGTGTTGCAAAGCTTTTTCGCGGAGGGAAGTTTAATGCTTGCGATGAATTTTATTGTCCGGAGTGCGGCGCGGTTCTTTAAACGCTTTATAGTATAACACGCTTTGGCGTATAGGCCAATTGAGGCGGTAACTTTTTGCTGCTCTCACTTTTTTTTTTAGACCTCAAGGAATAGCTTTATCCTCCGGGAAATCGGCGAAAACCACGCTTGCCGAATCCCACGTGTACTTTGCAAAGGAACGTGCTACCCGCGTAGACTCGATATGCTGCCTATATCCCAAGGGAGGTATATTCGAGGTTGGTTGCTTGTAATTTGGTATGATCGAGGAACAATAGTGGTTTAAGAAGGGATGAAGCACGTTATGCATAAATGGTTTTCTGAATCATGCAGATTGCAATGCGCAGCTGAAATTGCGAAACGTACCAAACGAATGGTTATCAATAATAATTTCAAATAAGTGTGTCTTCATAGTACCAGATAAAGTACTATTTTTCAGTTTTATGCCTTCTGAATTATTTATTCAGAGTACTCGTTAACGTTGGTGGAATATGATTGAAATTGATGTTACACTGAGAAAAATAAAATAATAATAGTTGCTATACTTTCTGGCATTCTGAGACTCTATGCTCTAATGTTAAGAACTTTGCCAGACAGTTTAGTAAACGGTGTCATTTTTTCAAGTACTAATTATCAGAACTGTGGTACTTCTTGTCACATTGTCGAGCATTATTTTATACAGGAACACATAGAGTCCAGGATTACTATATTATTTTTCTCAGTGTATTATTTATTTTTTTATTTTATTATATATATAGAGGAAGATGCAACGATGAAAATATATATTCATAAAATATACTGAGAAGAATTCTTATGAAATAAAAATATGAAAATGGTATTTAATTTTTATAAACATTTTATAATTATAATGCACTTTAATAAAAATGTAATCTCCAAATTTAACCATCTCCCATTTATTTTTCCAAGGACGAAAAAAGTTGTCATACTTGGGATATAGCGCCCTTGGTACGTAAAATATTATGTACCATGTTTTTGTGATTGTGTGTTAAAGTAGAATATTTTTTTTTGTTTCAGGTAAGTAAAGTTGCAGTTCCTTTATCCGCTTGCTGGTATTGGTAAGTCGTACTAAGTTGATTTATTTGTAAACTAAGTGCCCGATGGCATTATACAGTTATTTTTACAAACATAAATATGAATGACTTAATGAATAATAATAAGTCGAGATAAGCCATCATTAAAAGCATATTAAATACTATGTTCCTTAACGAGGAAATAAATGCTTTTAAGTCAGTAATCTGAGTTAAAAACAAATAGCAATTTTTAACTTCCAACATTTGAGTTGAGTATGAAGTTTTATTCTTGTAGTAAGTAGAATTTAATTATTTTTGACTGAAACAAAGTCCACATATGGGAAGTACTGTTACATATATGGCTGAATCTGTGGCAAGATTGTGTCAAATTTTATTCACTCACAGATCCCTAGTAAAATCGTAACATACATGGTACATATATGTTCTTTTTTAATTTATATATTGCTGTATATAGCCATATATGGTTGATATATGCTAAGACTTCATTTTCATGTTCATAGTAAATTATTCAAACCATACATATGATGTAATATATTATCAATATATAATTCATTTACTTATATAAAATTGTTAAAACATGTATGGACCATACGTTTCATTTTACTAGGGATTTTGGCACAATTGTCACATAATTACTTATAATTCCTGCAACATTAATATGTAATTGTATTAATATATTAATTAAGAACAATATATTATATTTACATATTTGCCATAGTTTAATTACAGCTTATGTATATACATATGGCTCCTGCTGTGGCAATGAAATTGTTCCAACTATTAAATTTCAGTACTTCCAATAATTCCATTATAAAATCGCAATATTATTACATTGAATGATAAGGCAAACAATATTCCGCGGATATCACAGTTAAAATTAACATTCCACTAACCCCCCCCCCCTGCCCTCCCCCGAAGTAAATATGAAAAAAGAAGTATGGAATTAAAAAAATGTAAGCATTGCGAATAAAAGACGAATTACATTTCTCGTCCTTATATTTTAATACATTTCTCAATCAACATCTAAAGTAAATCTAAACTTTGGTTATACGTGTTAACGAGCTATCGATCCCCCGTTAAGTTAACGAGTTCGAGTCAGCGACTTCAGGCGATTGCCGAAGATCTCCCGCGGCGACGCGCGTAAATCTCATTCCCTGATGCCTGGAGAATTTGAGAGAGCTCGTCTCGAGTACGAAATAACACCTCTTTTTGTATCGCACGAGAAGCGCCACCCATAAATTGTGCACCAACCGAAGAAGTGGTTCTAGAGCAACTTTGGACCCGGCCACCCGGGATGAGAGCTCGAATTCGAATGTGTAAGTCGCGGGCTCTGCATTAATGATATAAACTAAATGTGCCAAACGCACATTCCTCTGTAATTATTTTTTAGCCCCCCCTTTTTTTCTTTCTACCCACCGGACAACAAAGATTCTCGTTACATTTCACTCGACTTTTGACAATCGGTTAAATGCAAGGAATGTTGTGGTACAGAAAAATGGAATGTTCTCCAAAATAAAATTAACATGTAAACAAACTTTGTTTTTGTTTCGTATTTACATCCACTTTTATGCCCTTTGGATGTAAATAAATAATATTATTGTTTTTGTTTCGTTAATTGGATCTTCGGAATATGGTTGGTTTTAAAAACCGTTTTTTAGTTTCGTTCTTTAGTTCCCTACATTTTTGTCTCACATTTTTTAGGGGGAAAAAAAAAACTTTGCACCATCCATCCAAAATGATTTGAAAACTGTCCGAAAATCATCATCAAACGTTCCCAGTATATTCAACGAACGTGTTTCCATTACGATTTATTGCCGGTCGTATGACAATTAGATAAAATGAAAATGGGATACGAAGAAATCACTTATCTCTCATCTACGATATTCTCCCTCTCCCTTTTTTTCCTTGTTGTTTTTTTTTTTGTTGAAGGTTTTTTCTTTTTTTGTTGTTCGTCTCCCTCGAAGTGAAACGCGCGGTTATTATCGAATCCTGCCCCGCCGTTCATTTATTTCGGAGCTCCTTTTATTTAATCATTTTTATTATGATTATTGTTGTTGGTGGCGTCCGAGTCGCCTCTTTTTCTCACGATTCCAAAGCACACGTAACACCTTCATTGGAATTGTAGAAGACGCCGAAGAGGCCACGGATACCACCCAGAATCGTGTCAAGCTTGATAAAGAAGTCGTCGGTGCGAGCCACCTACGCGAGTCCGTCGCCCTCCCGTTCCCCCCCCCCCTCCTTCCCCGCCACCCCGGCCGGCCTCGCTGCGGCTCGCTTCGGCTGGCGGATTCTTGAAAATCTGAAATGTCGCGTCGCCGCCCAACATTTTGCCCCGACGGCGCGCGTTTTCGACGCGCATTTTGCATTTTGCATTTTACCGCGTATCATCAAACGCGATAATATATGTGTTTATACCGGCGCGCGCGCGCGGCGTGGCGCGCTGCAAAATTTTACAGTCAATTCGACGCCGACAATTTATGACACTTAAAACTCCTACACGCTTTCCGAGGCGGACTTTCCGATAGGAAAATAAGCGGCTCGCAAAAGTGCGCGCGCTATTGTGCTTTGAATAATGTATGGGATTCGAATATTTCGCGCGGGGCTTTTATGAATACGTGAGAAAGTTTTTCGCAGGAAATTTTTCGGCGGCGACGGGCGGCTGCCCGTTATTTAATTTTCCGCGTAAGGAGTGAGGTGCGCAAGCGCGTACGTTTTGTCCCAAGCGTAACGAGGGATTGGAAGGGGGGGGGGGGAGGAGAGATTTTGCGGGAATATTTTTATCGCCGTGGAGCGGAGCGCATTTTGATGCGAGCCAAGAATTTTGCGTTTATATTTTTATGGCTGCTTTTCGTCGTCGGTGCGATGTGCGTTGATGTAATATCATTGTTTTTGTCAGTGTTTGGATGTATAGGAATATATTGTTGCGATCAAATATTCGGTTTTTATTAATGCTGCAACTGATTGTATGTCGTACTTATATTTGAAATTGTACTAAAGATTTAATTTTCCACTTTTTCATATCCCAGATGAATATTTATATATGCGATATATAGGTTTGTCATATATGTTGCATGTATGCTCCATATATACCGCCATATATTAACATATAAGTAAACATGGCAAATAAGAAAATACAATATTCATATATGGACATATTTTTTCGTAAATCATATGTGGCTGTATATGACATATATGTTCTTTTTTAAATCATACATGGACATACACGACCATATATGGTTGATATATGGTAATAATTCACATATCGACCATTTACAGTCATATATGGCCATACATGGGTAAAGAAGAAACATATATTTCCATATATGAATATTTTTCTTTTCTTAAATGACATAGTTAAATCATATATGGACCATATATGTTTCATTTTTATTTCTATATCTGTGTAAAAAAGTTTACTTTTTTTTCTTCATATATAATAATAGTGAGAAAAAAACGAGAAGTATTCCAAAGATAATATTAATAATCCACAGATACGTCATAAAATCAGTTGCCAATATTTTCGTATATTCTTTTTAAATACTACACTGAGAAAAAAAATATGTTAAATTTTCGTATATAAATAGGAAACTGAAACTATATGTAGTGTATAAGAAATTTTCAAATTAAATATATGAAAACTTAGCACATATATTACACTACTTTATATAATTATGTTTCCTTTTCGCATACTTAATACTAAGCTTTCATACATTTTATTTGAAATTTTCTTATACTTTCCGTATAGTCTCAATTTCCTAACTATATACGAAAAATTAATATATTCTTTTTCTCAGTGTATTTAATGAATACTTATGACACAATACTACCGAGACTGCAGATATAATAAAAGTAACGGTTCGATCCTAGAGATAATTCGGAGCAATTGCGTTCTAGTTTTCTTTTTTCTTTTACCACGCAACGAAGAAATTGTAGAGACTTAGTGTATGATAATAATATATATATATATATAAATATATATAAAAAGGAGGAAAGATCCGATGCCGGTTTTTAATAGAGACAAATGTTGCCGGGGCGCACGGTGCATGTGTCCGGTGGGTCACTTGCGTCGGAAAGTTTTTCACTTTACAAAGCCAGTCAGCCTTGAAATAACGTCCAGGATCGCCAGAACGAACGCCCTCGGATCTCGAGGGATGACGTAACGGCTCTTCCCCCGGATTCCACTCCGCACTTTTCCTCCGACAAAAGCGTCTCGTTTCTCTACACTCTATTTTCGCTTGATAAAATGCACAAGTTTTGCTACAACTGACAGCATAAATATTGTTTTGGAATTGCTTTTGCATCCAGGGAATGTAAGGGTGTATTCCGAAACGAAGGAAAATTGTTCGGGATACAATGGCTGCTTTCTTTATCGCGGCCCACGAATCTCCGCGCCTTCCATAAATATGACACTTAGACAAATATTATAAACCTCCCCCTTTAATCGCGAATTTAAATATTTAAAAGGGATTTAAAGGGGATAAAAAGTAGAATACTAAAAATATATTTTTATTAATTAAAATGCTTGGCTTGTTCTTAAAAGTGTTAAAATTATGATGTAACAATTTATAATTTTAGTGAAAATAAAACATATACGTTCATATATGTTTTAACAATTTTATATATGGACATATAAAACCGTATGTAATAATTGATTTCCATATAAGGAAATTATTGAAATCATATATGGCTAGAATGTTATATCAATTATTGCTATATATTGATCAGGTAGGGCCATATACGGTCATATATGAATTAACAAAAAACATATATGAACCATGTATGTTTCATTTTTACTAAGGCCTCTCGTTCATTAATAATTTTTAATATATATCTATGTATTAAATATATATTAAAATAAATTTATATTAAATTTTATTTATATTATATTCGAACTTATATCTCTCGTACACATTCCCACTATAAATATTGTATATATATAATACATGGCATAGATATTTCGGAAATTCGCTTTACCTTATACATCTAATGTACTTAGTTGCAAAATTGAGTTGACATTTTTACCCATAGTCAAAATAATCGGTTTTCGTTCCCACTTTTAATTCGATCAAAAATATATCACCCTTGACATGGCCGTTGGTAAATTTTCAATAAAAATGTTTCGCTCGCTTAATAGTGCATTGCCCATAACTGTGTACGAAGCTAAATACCTCAACCGATCGAGGCTTGAGGCTGGCTCGTGGAAGCCACGTGCCTGCCGCACGCCACTTCCCTCTCTTATTACTCGCACTTTCCTCTTTCATCACTTATCTCGCTCTTCTCCGCAACAATCTCTCCTATTTAGAACTAGTAACTCCGTTCATTACTTACTCCGGTTCCATTCGCGTGAAAAAGAAAATAAATTCCATTATGAAATTGTATTGAAAATGGTTGTGGAACGCTGGGGGGGAAAAAAAGTAATAGCAACATTTTAAAACAGTTCGTATTAATTTAGGGATACGTCAGGAATGTGAAGAATTTTGTTATTAAAAATAATAAAAATGATCATTTAAAGAGTGATTTTTATTCTTGAATTAAAGGCTACGACATTTGATGTTTGTATTAAATAAAATGAAAAAAAAAAAAAAGGAGGATTGGATCAGAATCGAATTTACTGCATTCTCAAAATAACTTATATTTTAAAAGGAACGATATTATTTTATTTTGTTCTTAACTTTTTCCTAGGATACATATTTTTTCTTGTTGATAAAAGACGAATATTACGAAAAACGACATTTCCTTTCTTTGCAAACAGCTGAAATATCTTTAAGTCAATTTTAGCTATAATTTGTTTCGTGTACAACTTCTTTCAGAGTTCGTATCATCAGTCTTAATATGTCAACATTATTTCTTATTGAAAGCGCAGAGGATGCCTTTCAAAGAAAAGAAGAATTAAGTTTTAGATGATTCAATTTAGCTGTTTCCCTGGTGCTTAATTTTTTGGTAAATTGAATAAATTAAACATGAAAGTAAGATTTCGATATTAATAGAATTATTATGCAATTTTATTACGATATTTATATTTGTTGTTGAACATTTTGCAAAGTGAAAACAATTCAATGTAAAATTTGTTATTTAAATTTCGAAACAAAGCAGACAGGTGAATAAACAAGTCGAAAAATACGTCTACGCTAAGAAAACGTCTACGCTAAGAAAAAGAATATCATAAATTATTATTTTAGTTCGAAAATAACAGAAATTCTATTATCGCTTTTGAGATTCTCTGATATATAATTAAACTTTAAATATAGTATGTATACACCCATGTGGTATTTCCCAGCACTGACAAACGGCCCAAGCTTGGGCCAGTACTGGCTGCCAGCATACGGCAGACAGCATTGGCCCAGCATTGCGGAAGAGCCGAATGACAACAGATTCTGTCGTATGCCGGATCAATAACGGC
>JABFPN010003812.1:0-16854 GCA_022817305.1 Leptoteleia sp. ZL-2020
TATTAGAACATTTTTATAAAATATGTCCGAACGTTCCAGAAATATTTCTTTCTGTTAGGGAAGCATTTCCTTGTTTATTAATAAAATAATAAATAAATAGATAAATGTATTTATCATACAAAGAGAAATACACCACACCTTATAGCGCATAAATTTATATATTTTATCAATATTTATTTTAAAAATTAAAGAAATTTGTTTAAATATTCAAATATTCCCACTATTATATTTTTGTAATATTTTATAAATATTTTGTAATATTAATGTAATATATCACATAATTTAGTGCAATATTATTGTACAATATTATATAAATATTTTGAAATATAAATGGAATATAACATAAATATTATACGGTGGACATTTTAATATTAATAATATATTTACGAAAAATGTTTTATAAATATTTGTTGCCATTAGGGCTAGTACATGACATGCATATAGAATGTGCACTTTGAATAAAATAAGTGTACATTGTATATTCGATACACATAATTCAGTTGGTTCTGGAGTAGGTTCCGGAACTACAGAACCTGACAGAACCGTCCAAGGAAAAACGCTAACTGACTCCGTGAATATAGCGCTGACATTTCACCTTAAACATCAACTTATATTAGAATAATCAAAAAGAGGACTTGGTATAATCAGGTTGGTACCAGTGACCGCAATTGAGGTTAATTTTAATTCATGCTTTAACACTGTCTCATTGTCTCATATTGCTTCATATTGCTTGGACGGCTTGAAGGATTGTAAGTTCATCGTCTAACGTGAACATTTTTATATCCTTAATTTCATCTGTCATAAAGTTATTTTCGTCGTACATTTCGTAAGCCACAATGGTACTCTCGTGTCGATTTTACATGGAAAAATATCCAGAGGTGGAGGATGTTGTAATGGTAACTGTACGGAGCATCGCGGATATGGGTGCTTACGTGCACCTTTTGGAGTATAACAACATCGAAGGTATGATCCTTCTGTCCGAGTTGTCCAGGCGACGTATCCGTTCCATCAACAAATTAATCAGAGTGGGAAAAACCGAGCCGGTCGTCGTTATCAGAGTCGACAACAATAAAGGTTATATGTCATGCTATTTTCATACATCACATTTGGGTGGACTGAAAGGACTATTAACTATAATTTAAACATTTAAAATTTAGTATTGCTCTTATTAATATCTTCATTAAAAATAGTCTCCTTTAATTATTAAATTGGTAATTTAAACTAATAAATTCTTTAATTAACCTTATCCTTGATAAATTTTAATTAAATTTATTAAATTCCACTTTACATGATGAAATATGACATTTTTTCATGCATATATAATTACTTTGTATTTATTTTTTACTTGGTATTTGCATGGTTGTGTATTATATTTCATTATATATTTGGTATTATATCTGTAACTTTATACAGCATTGAGTTTTTTTACTGATGAAAATGATTATTATCACTGAAATAATCAACAGGAAACAATTAAATGTTAATCTATAAGTTCATAGTCTATGAAAAGATTTCTTTATTTATGATTTCAAGTTTTTTTTGTAATTGTATTTATCAAGCCAAATTATTATTACCAAATAATTATATAATTTGCAATCTAAATAACTTACAAAATTATAAATTATTTATTGGAAATATTTATTTACAGGTTATATTGATTTGAGTAAAAGAAGAGTTTCTGCAGAGGATGTAGAAAAATGTACAGAGCGATATGCAAAAGCTAAAGCAGTCAACTCGATACTAAGACACGTTGCTGAGCTATTGCATTACGAAACTGACGAACAGTTGGAAGAATTATACCAAAAGACTGCCTGGCATTTTGAAGAAAAGTATAAGAAGCAGAAAGCATCTGCTTATGATTTTTTCAAACAATCAGTGTTGTAAGTCTTACATCATCTCATAATATAATTTATAATTTATTCCAGCTACCACTTTATTTTCAGTACCACTTCTGACAGTTACATATTTTTACATGAATAATTTATTTGTTTCTTATCTCTTGGGGAATATTTATTTTTTTTTAAACAAATGTTGTTTGACATTTATTTTATTGTTATTTGAATGATTGTAAATCATATTAAGATTTTACATGCGTTTGGAATAAAAAAAATGCATGAAATTACGTCTTTTAAAATAATAAATATTTATTTTTTAATCAGAGATCCAACAATATTAGACGAATGTGACCTTGATGAAAAAACGAAAAATATTCTTTTAATCAATATCAAGAGGAAATTAACTTCTCAACCTGTCAAAATTAGAACTGACATTGAAGTCGCTTGCTATGGATACGAGGGCATTGATGCTGTTAAAACAGCCCTTAAAGCTGGTCTTGCTCTTTCCACTGAAGAGCTTCCTATTAAAATTAATTTAATTGCTCCTCCTCTGTATGGTAAGCATTTTAATATGTTACATACGTATAAAACTAGAAAATAATAAATGTCTTATTTTATGAATATACCTGGAATTTAGATTAACATATATATGAAAATTTATAGATTTTTATGAGGGAAAGCTCTAACTCCCTTTTCATTAATATTATATATATATATACCCTAATTATTTGTCTAATATTGATAAATTTTACTTCTGAAATAAGATTTATCAATACTTACAAAGACTCTCGTTTATGTTATTTCATATAGCTGAATGTTAGAGTTTTTATTCCTCAAGAGTTTCATATATAGACTACAGCTACAATGATAAATATAATAAGATTGATCAAATAATAATTATGTTTCTAGTTATGACAACAACAACTGCAGAAAAATCTGATGGCCTATCGGCTTTAAACAATGCTATTGATGTCATTCGGGAAAAAATTCAAAGCTTAGGAGGTGTTTTCAATATTCAGATGGCGGTAAGAATGACATTATTTTAGGATTACATTGATATGTAATCAAGAGTTTAATAAGACATTATAAAATTTTTACATTAATAAATTAATCATATTATTCTTTTGCAGCCTAAAGTTGTCACTGCAACTGATGAAGCAGATTTATTGCGACAAATGGAACGTGCGCAGCAAGAAAATGCTGAAGTTGATGGTGACGATGAATCTGATAATATGGAAGGTATGGGTAAATGTAGTGATGGAGATGAAAAGACAGATGACAAAAATGATAATGAAACAGATTCCGAGGGAGAGGATTGAATCTGTTATTTTAATGTAAATAAAATCCTGGAGAGTTTCATGATTTGATTGATACCGAATACTTCAATTATCATCTAATCATGTAAACAGTGTTATTTGTACTGCATTACAAACATTTTTTATTACAATTAAAAAAGTTCTGAATAGATTTGATGTATATTTAATTTTTATCCTTTATTTCCTCATACAAGTCAATAACATTTTATTTATAAAAAGAGTTGTTAAACAAGAATGACCATAGTAATAGATTTTTGGAAAGTATTAGATAATGATTTAAAATCAATGGAATTTAATATAATTTCATTCTTAAGAAGTAAAGCTTAAAAAAATTAAAATTAAATTATTAGTTGCAAAACATTATTTAAAAATTGCATCAATTTTGAATAAGTAAAATATTTATATTTTCTAAAACAATTTGTTTAGCTTATGTTTAACAAGTAATTTTAATCTTATATGTTGTATTCCCTTTTATATTGGGTTGAGCTTCGCATTACGTGCATCTTAATAATTTACTTTTCACATATATGTATTATTTTGAGAATTTAATTAACTTGTAATTAATA
Source organism: Leptoteleia sp. ZL-2020 (assembly GCA_022817305.1). Taxonomy (NCBI): domain Eukaryota; kingdom Metazoa; phylum Arthropoda; class Insecta; order Hymenoptera; family Scelionidae; genus Leptoteleia; species Leptoteleia sp. ZL-2020. Next base: position 3,718 of record JABFPN010003812.1, read on the forward strand.
AAAGAAGTGGAATTCATTTTTTGAAGCACAACAATAACTATTTGTTTTCTGCTTGTTTCTGCTCTTTCATAATAGGGTAAGTATCTGAAGTAATAGAGTAATATTTAATGAATAGGAATATGTTTCACTTTTATATCTAGCTTTTGTTTTTGATAATATACCAATTTATCAATTGATAATATACCAACGCTTGGAAAAGGAGAGAATAATATTAATGTTATACCGATGGTGTTGTAATGCACGATAATCATGGACAGTAACAGAACTTTGTTAACCTAAAAATTTAATATTTCGGTTTTCTACAAAACGAACTTAAGGTCCTTTGTGAAAATATAAGTGTCAGATTGTTTTGATTAATAAACTGTTTGGTAAGTTTATACAAGATTGCATTTCAAAATTGAAATGTTAGAGTTAAATAATATAATTAACAGGTATTTGTTGATATTTATCATTTTTAGATACAAAAACAAATAACACGAACACAATGTCGAAAAACAAATATACGATACTTTTGCCTACATATAATGAGGTAGAAAATTTACCAATTATTTTATGGCTTATTATCAAATATATGGATGAATAGTAAGTAAGAATTAAAATATTAAATAATTGTTGAATCCACTGTATTTTCGTGCAATGTACAATTCATTTATAATATTAAATTAACGTATATATTTCAAAATGGGAAATATTAATTTTTTATCATTTTTGCGTTTTATTTATTTATTGATAATAAAGATAATTATGGAATTTACAGATGTACAGAAATATTAGCAAATAATAAGAAATAATGGAGAATGTGTTGAATATGTTGAATATGTTAACTATACACATAATCTTTAAACAATTTCTTTCTTACTATTGTAATGAATTGTTTTATGTAAAAATTAAATTGCAATTAATTATGTCATTTTGCAAAAGTCATCACGAAATGATATATACTTGATAAGAAAATGAAATTATAATTAGACAAATATAATAATGCGTAACAAAAATCTACAATTGCCTTAAGTAAATTAAAATAAATTTTTTTATATTGTTTATAAAATCTGAATGGATTTAATTTATTGATTAAATTATTTCATTCGATATTTTTATAGTGGAGTTCCATATGAGATCATTATTGTTGATGATGGATCTCCAGATGGTACATTGGAAATGGCCAAAGAAATTCAAAAATTATATGGAGAAGATAAAATAATTTTAAGACCTAGAGAAAGTAAACAGGGACTTGGTACTGCCTATATTCATGGACTTAAGTATGCAACAGGTGATTTTATAATAATAATGGATGCTGATTTATCGCATCATGTAAGTATTTAATGTACATAAACTTTAGTTAATTTTAGTTAAAAATTTAATTTGAGATAATATCTTTTTAGAAAGTGTAAATTTTTATAAATAGAATATTCATGAATAAACATTGAAAAATATGTGTTATTGTTAATATTAACAGAATCAGTCTGACTACAATCAGCAAAACTCAAAAAAAATATACCTTGTGGATCAAATGGTGCCTGTAAAGTTATATTAAATATAATTTTGATATTCTAAACATGACTAAAATAGACATTTTTACTTTACCCAAAATTTCCTTAATCAACAAAGAATCAATTTAAAATTTTATCAGCAAAGAATCAACTTAATTCTATAAAATTGAAAAGTTGTGTAATTACTTGAACATTGTTTAACATTTTTGCATAGCCTAAGTTTATTCCAAAAATGATTGAGGAACAGAAGAAAGGAAATTATGATATTATAACTGGAACCAGGTATGCTGGTGATGGTGGAGTTTATGGCTGGAATTTCACAAGGAAATTAATTAGCAGAGGTGCCAATTTTGTAACACAAGTTTTATTGAGACCTGGAGTCAGCGATCTCACTGGAAGTTTTAGGTAAAAAAAAAATAATTATTTGCATTTAATTTATTTTACTTCACAAATTTTCTTCTTTATTACTAAAATTATTTATTTTTATAATATCTAAAATATCTATTTGTACGAACCGATATAAAAAATGTTTAGCTAGTTTTTTCATTACAATAATATTAATATCTTAATATTATAAGTTATTAATATGTTAATTATTAATAATACCTTTGATATATAGAGAATAAAGAAGTAATTATACTTTATTACAGATTATACAAAAAGGATATTTTAGAAAAGTTAATAAATTCATGTGTCTCTAAAGGATATGTGTTCCAAATGGAAATGATCGTTAAGGCTAGACAATTCAATTATACAATCAGTGAAGTTCCGATAAGTTTTGTTGATCGAGTTTATGGCGAATCAAAACTTGGCGGCTCGGAAATTGTTCAATTTGTTAAAGGTCTTCTTTACCTTTTTGCAACAACATAGTGTCATATTTGTGATTCACTGCATTTATAACATGCTCCATTTGGTATGATTGACACTTTTATAAAAGGTTTTCTTTTTTTTATATAATTTTATAGTAAATGTGAGAAATTATTATCTACATTCCTATACAGTATAAGGTGGAGTGAAATATTTATTGAGGAAATCACAGATAAGAACTGTATATTTATAATAATTATTTATATGTTTAATTTTCCTTCATTTTTGTTTCCTTTTTGAATTGTATAATAATTTGAGATTATACATTTGATATTATAATTTGTTGTTTTTTTATGAAACTGAAATGACTGCATCATTTATAAACCAATAATTTTCTGAATATTATATAAATACTTTTTCATTCAAATTTGGCATAGAACTTAAAGATAACCAGGGTATAGATTACAGATATTATCATCTTTATAGATATAATTAAAATATTCTTTATAATAATTGCATTTCACTGATTTAATAATTTTTTTTACCTTATGAATTATTACTTTATGAAAATTGAAGGGATTTGCATAAATTGATACTTTTTTGACATTTCTTGCAAGAAAGAAACTTGATTCTTTACAGCCCATCATAAAGCATAAATATATTTTGTGCAAGGAATGTCGCGTGTTGCCCGCGTTTAGGGCAACTGTCTACTTATTATCAGGTGTCGAGGCTATCAAGTAGCGATGCAAATAAAGTATGCTTTTGTTTAATAAGTTTTTGCTTCCAATAACATCTTTTACTGAACTTTTATAATTATAAACACACTGAAAGATTCAGGGTCAAATCTATTATTCAGCTGGTACTAATTATTAATAAATACAGAATATAACAAAAGAAAATTTATGTAGACTACATATATTTAACACAAATATAGATTTTTATAGAGACTATACTGTTGATGAAAATTGGATAATATTTTACTGATTTATTCACGAGTTTTATTAATCAAATTGACAAATTGAAATTTCTTTTTAAATATAAAAAATAGCTTAATGTTGCCGAAGATATAATACACCCGCGTTATCACTGCAAAGCTTTCCTTTACTAAATGAGAAGGTAAAGAAAACGTCGGTTACTTGAACAAAACTGCAATTGGTTTATTAAGCGTTCTACTGCCTTACGACCTTGTCGGGCGCGTAACGATTTCTGAGCAATATGGCTGTCACAGTCGCGCACCTTGTAACGTCACCGCGCTTATTGATCCGTCACAAAATCACGGTCCATGTATTGGTCTCGGAAGTCCGCAAACGCGGACTACATTTTCACAGCCTGTGCCAGGAAATTGTTTCCGAAAGTCTTTAAAGCGATTTCATTATTAACTCCTTAAATGCGTAAAATGATAGCAGATAAAAGCCGTGCCCAAAAAGTATTGACCTCAGCCTATCCCAGTTGTTTCTCAACATAAGGCACAGGTAGTTATTCGGGCCAATTAAGCTTACTGAAGATCATTTCGATGCCCATTTTTGTCGTGATAATTATTTCATTATAATATATTTCTTTTCTTTGGAATTGGACAGTGAGATAAAAGTGTATATGGAACATATTTTTATTTTTCTTTGTAAACGTGATACATATTTGCAATACTGACTTACTGTAAAACATTTCAAAATTTCATAGTGACAAATTATTCAGAATAAAACTAATCAAGTATTTCTTTTTATTGTCAAATTTAACATTTTAATTCATTTTTAAAACAGTTTTAAAATTTTAAATATTTGCTTTAATTTTAAAAGGCTTTTGAAAAATAGTTAAGTGGATAGTTTCAAATAGTTTTCTGGAGCCATATTTCTGGAGCCTAATAGAGAACTGAGGTGTAACTTTTATATTTTATTATTAAAATGAAAAACAAACAAGCGTATGTTTATGATATTATAGAATATAGAATTAAACTCATTATGAAAAACTATTGGATCACGATAATAACTTGTATGTTTGTACTTTGTAATTCTAATTTTATCAAGTAATAGAATCTTTTCTCTTAAAACGTACCATTCGTAATGTGTAGTAGATTAGATTCACGTATAAATTAATTTTATGAATGAAATTGTTTACAACGTGAACAGTATTGCCAAAGCAATCAACCGTTTTGTAACACATTCCATTAAATGTGCATGCGATGCCATATTTTTCAAATCGATATCGCTATAATTATACTGCAAGAATTATTTGTTAATTTTTATGCATATGAGTAATTATGAAAGGTTTATTAATATCTTTTTAATCACTGCAGAAAAGGGATATGTACTAATTCTGATAATTAAATGAAATTAAGTCAATTCAATTGTTTTGCTTTTGGGCATATGTGTAATGACATCAACAGTATATTAATAAAATATATTACTTTTTAATAAAACAATTTCATTTAATTTTGGTAAAAATATTTCCAACAAATAATTTACTTTAGTAAAATGTAAAAGTTCCCGAAAAGTATTCTCTAATCCAATTGTTACATAAATTTTGAATCGATAACATTGTAGTATACAGGATTACTATATAATTCCTCTTACAAAATGAAATATTGCCAATCGATTCACAACATAATGAAGTATCGTTCTAAGATATAAAAATAACACTTGTAATATATATTATATAAAATAGTTGGCAGGATTACATTTCTCTTATTATTCAAATAAAGCTTGAATCAAATTACTCTCTTCGTTCAATATCCTGTTTCTTTACAGGGTCTTTTTTTTCATTCATTTAATATCATTACATAAACGTAACAAAAAAAAATATACTGTAAAATTATTTTATTACATTACAAGCACGTTTTAAAAATTGGCGCTTACCCTATATTCGTTTGATTGAACATACATTTTGCTGTAGGGTCCGAAAGCTGTAAAAACAGCGCGGAATATCTATAAAAAATTGTACAATAAACTTAATGTAATTATACAAATTAAACTGTCAGCTTAATAAATTATAACTATACATTTATGACGTTAAAAAGCTTGAACCTTTTTGCTCATTAATTCTAACTTTTATCCTCATTTCTTCGATTCATCGTTTAGCACCTTTTTGCATTATTATATTTTACTTTTTACATTCTAAACAAAAGAAATTATCATTGCACCTAAATTCATGTCTTAAAATTTCCCAAACACTTCACTTTACTTCTACCGAACAATAATTTTAATACACCTTAATACAAAAACAAGAGTGTTAAACGATTAACTCGAAAACTGAAATAAAAAAAAATAAAACAAAACAATCGAAGCGTTTGAAAAGTGAATCAAAGAGTAATGTCAAAGGATGGGGAAAAAGGTGAAAAGAAAAGTGAAACGAAAATGCCCCTTGCCAGGTTGGCTCACGCGATGCCATGCTTTTTGAATCGATACCGTCTATATGTCCTATGAATTTGCAGAGCACCTCGTCCGAAGACGGTTTCAGCCCGTTCGAGTCAGTCTCGTCGCAAGCTTCGTCGCGGCCAGACGCGCTTATCAAAAGGGAGTGGGGGTCGCCACTTTCCCCTCGAATCCACGAGCTTTTTCAAATGGCTGTGCTTTCGACGCTGCGCCGACTTCGCGGCTCCGGCATTGCCAGCAGCTTGCGTTAGCCGCGCGAAATCGGCCAAGCCCATTTCGCCATGCCGAGGCAGATTGCCTTCACCGTCGTCCAGGCCACAAGTAAGTGCGCTTAACGGATCCCATTATTGTAACCAGTCCGCTCACGCGACACCCTATGTACCGTTGAATATGCAAACCGCGGCGTGCCGCTGCCTTTCGCGTTCGTTGCGCTTTTCATTAGTGGTTTGACACTGCCTGTCATAGTGTGCCAGTTGCACGCTTTCGACAAACTGCTCCATTTTCTTATTAATTGTTAGATCAGTTTTGTAATTTTTGTTTTTTATACGTACACCTCTGGTTACTTTGAATAAACTGTCACAGTAATTTGTAACAACTTCTGTTGTGTGATGCGAATTTGGAGGTTTCTTAGTGTTTATGTGAAGTGTAAACAATTTCATTATGTTTATGTGTGGATAACTGAACTTTTTTGTCTTTGTTTTAGCTTCCCTTGGTTTTAGTTATTTCCAAAATTAAGTACAATTAATACTTATTTATTATTATAAAATATATGAACTATGTCAGTTTAACCACAGTAACTGCTTTGCTTCTGAAGAAGATCTATCATGGTGTGCAATAGGAGATTCTTAATAGGAAATTTTCTTGTGAAATCCCAAGTCTGATAAGATCTGAAAATGTGCGTACATATGCTTATCACATTTTATATGTTTATATAAGTAATCGGGTTTTATCAGATAACATTTGATTCAAAACAGGCAGAGTTTTACTGTAACAGACCTGAATTATAAACATAGGTCGTTCAAATCAATTAATTTGTAAAATATATGTGATAACAACTTGATGATAAATAAAGTTATTTTATATAGGCGTAGGATTTAATCGATCAATAAGTAAAGTTGATAAACATTTATTTGTTTTTAACCTGAATGATTATGATATAATATTTTGTATAAATTTTCACAGAGCCGCTTTCATGTTTATTAAGTTCCATATAAATATTACATGACCTTTGCATTTCACATAATATCTCATATAAATGTTCAACCTGACATTGTTCTATTTACTTTTCTTCTCCTAGCATGAATAATTCATATTAATATTTTGGAAACTGACAAATCTAATCCACGTGTGAAGTTCGTAAACGTTTGTAATTAAGAGATATGTATCTCATTGGTTACTTCCTTTCATATTGCTTCATTTGTTGTTACATTGTGTACATAATTCAAATTGATTAATTTCCTTACAGTCATTTCTTATTCCTTAATTATTCTAAACACTTTACCCAATTAAACCTACTTTTTACATTCTTACTTGTTCTTTAACTTTCTTTACTTTTCATTTGAATTTCTTGAATTCGAATTTCAAAGTTGCTTTAATTTTGAAGTTTCAACAAACTAGATTTCGTTATGCAAAATTAATACAATTTAGATAAGAATATGAAACGTTAGAGTTATTTATTCATATATATATATATATATATATATATATATATATATATATCTAAGGGAGTGGCGTTTAATTCATTCTTTCCTTGCGAGTAAACATTACCTTTTATGCCCAGCATATAAATGTGGGTTGACATTAATATTGCATGAATGAGCCTCGTTTTTACAGTTCCATTCATAACGTCGACAATTTGAATACAATGTATGTTGCGTCAATCGATACAAATGTAAACGTTAAGAAACACTAACACGCTTGTCTTCGGCTTGTCCCCCTTTTCCCATCTTGTTTGTGTTAATTAAGTTCGTTTTCTGATGTAGGTGAAGAGGAGCGACATTCAGCTTCAGAACTCAACGTGCATGGACCAACAGTGCGCGGTTGGCAAAGTGCACGCAATTGCTCTTATCCTCAAGAACTCATTTTACGGCTTCAGGGATTAACTAAGCTCACCAGAATACAGCTACTGGCTCATCAGTATTTAATTCGTAAGTGCATTTCCTTCGTGACATTCAAAAGAACTCACAAATTTGAGCCAATTCTTACGATGAGAATTTTCGGTTATCATAACTATAAAAATAAACTTGGTTTCAGTGTGAACTGTGGTACAGTTCACTTTGTGCAATAAGCATTTAAAGTTAAGAGAAATATAAAACTTAATAGAGAATATCAACTGACAATGAAAAGCAAATAACAAAGCTATAAAACAGAACTGCGATTCAAATTGTTTTAACAACAATTTTTTACGTGATTAATAAAAATTGTGTCTGTATTTCAGCTGAAAAATTGGAGATATGGAAATCAATGGAGGAGAACGCGAATACTTCTTCAGACTTCGACTATTTGGGCTATATTACTCTGTCGGATAATGCTCGAACCATGTATAAAAGTAGAGAACTTAAAAGTGTACCACTTCCAGTGACGGAAGCTACGTCCCTCAAACTCAAACTCCACAAACCACATGCAAACGCGCACAATGTTCACGATCAGGTCAAGGCAAATTACATTTATACTTATAAACGTATCTGGCAATAATTGTAATAGAATAGAAATATGTTAGAAAATTGTTAAAAGCACATGATACTTTCACCAAGAGAAATAGACTCTGAAAATAAACTGTAAATATTACTCTTCACAGAAATCTCATGTTATGCATTGTAAATTGTAGTATGTGTATAAGAAACTTGCATACATAATATGAAATTTAAATTAAATCATAGCAAATACGATCATTTGTATGTCAAAGTATTTTCTTATACTGTTTTTTTTCCAAGTACACTTATTGTATTATATTTTATCTTGATACATTTTTTGTTTTATACAAGTATCGTATTTGTGAGAATAACTAAATTATATTACTTCCATATTTTAAAAAATGAATAGTTGATTTTCGGTCATGTATTGAACGGAACTAGAATTGTTATTTTATTGATCTAACAGCTCGAAATGAGTATCATATCAGTGTGATATCAAAGTCATTTAAACTTGTAATCTAAATTTTATTTGAATATACACATTTATCTTAATTATCAATCGATTAATTTACAGTAAACATTCAATTATTTATTTTCCTAAAATTATAGGTTGGACTAATTGCCGTAAATATTATTGGAGAACCCTTTGGTGATGAAGTTGGCCAGTCAGACATACCTTACAATCCTAATTACATTTCGCCCTACGATGATTTGGCTTTTGAAATGTATGTTGACCCAGAAGTGGCAAAAATTATTAGGCAAATGGAAGTCAAAAAGTTGCAAGCTGTAGAAGGTAAATTATAAGAAATTATTTAGTATTTTGTTGTACAAATAAAAGAATGAAAAGTTACAATATGTATATATATATATTGTATAAGAAATTGTATAAGAACAATATATACATATATGTATATAGATATTTCTAGATTGTTGGAAGGATTTTTGAAATTAGCAAACTAAAATTTTTATTTTTTTAAACTCTAACAAATATACAGTCGATATTTATTATCGTATTTTTACAGAAGAGAGATTTGAATATGCTTCAAAATTAAAAATTGCAATGGAAAATTTACGAAAAGCCGGTGAAAGATTAGGAAAATACGAATTAGAGAAAAAATATGCCATTGCCTTGGAGGATTATGATAAGGCAAAGGCTAAGAAAGCTCAAGCTCAAAAATATCGTCAGCAAGTGTACCAAAGTTTAGAAGTAGAAGATCTCCTGGAAATAAACGGAGTGAGTTGATTGATTGACTAAACATGTTTAATCAAAATTTAAATATTTTAAAATCTATATTTTAACTTTTCAGTGTTACTATTATGAATTAACGTATATTAATGTTGAATTAAATTTGATATTAGTGGATAAAAATTGTATTCTCTTTTAATATCTTCTCCTATTATTTACTAATATTTTTATTTGTAATTCTTTAATTGAATAATTTAAGTTCATATAATCAAGATGCAAAAGATTATGTTTATATAAAATACTTAATGTTTCGAATGCAGCCATTAGAGAAAAATAATAAATCTTCAGTCGATGGTAAAGATCCAGTATCGATAGATGTTTGTGGGTCAGCAACAGCCATAACCACTGACGATTTAGCGTTATCTTCAAGATTGGTGATACCACCTAATAGAGAAGGTGCTTTATCTCCAACTGGTCCAGCTATCCATCAGCCCGTGTCTCCTTTGCACCAAAAGATGAACAGTCCTGGTAGATTATTTTATTAAATTGAAATTATATTAATTGCTAAATGTTGTATCATACGTGGATTGAAAAGTTCGTTTTTCAACGCATTTTTATTGACAATGAATAGAAACAAATAATGATAATTTTTCAGATATAACGGATAGTCCTCCAAACGGCGTGGTAGAAAGGCATAGTAATTGCAATAAAGGATCTCTTAGGAGGAAAACGAAATCAGCTGGTCCCGCTCTTAGATCTAGTTATGAAGCTTACGAAGAAAGAACTATTCCAGCATTAAGGCAGTAAGTCTCATACAATTAATAAAATATGAAAATTACAACATTATATTTTCATATATTTAATTTTCAGTTCTCACACGAATGAATTTACGAGGGAATGTCATAACGATGTAGTTGAAAGTAAGGCTCCTTCTCGGTTGAATGAAAGAGAAAAAAAGCAAGCAGCACTCCCTATCATTGTATTTGGAATGGAGATGGTGAGATTAACCTAATAAATAAATTGTCTTGATTAAAGAACCTTATATAAAAGTCATCTAAAATGATTATTTTGTGTTAGGTGGAAAAGTTTTACTCTAAACATTTTACCGATAAAGAAGAGGGACTCTTATTATTGCAAGAAGAACTCCGTAAATTCGATCCTCAAGTCTCCAAACATTCCGCAAACAAGACTGCTAGAGCGGCAATTTTGTTACTCCATCGGGCCTTGAGGGATAAAGTTTTTAGTGTCTACAGTTTAGCAGCTCAACTAATTAGAATTTTTTTTGCCGAATTTGCTGTAAACAGGTGAATTTTAAATGTCAGGTCGATCAAATTATTAATATTTCGATAAATTATACTCATTAATTAATCTTTGAGCATTTTTTATTAAGCTTTGAATATATACATTAGTATCAATTTCATAAATTAGAATCATCTAGACTGACAAATCATCATACACATTAGAAGAATTTATAAATTGTTATAAACAACTAATCATGTTTAGTTTAGAATTAAATCTCCTTAGTATTTATCTTGAATTATTATAAAAAAATTAGGGTATCTTCAACTGAAATAGCTCGCAGTGTTGAAAGGCTTTTGCCAGAATTGTTGACAAAGTCCGGCGATACGACGCCTAGAATTCATAATATGGCAGTGCACACGATATTGAGTATGGCTGATTGTCAGTGCGTTCGGGATCTACATATCATCCCGGTGCATTTAACTCGACCTGTCAGCAGTAGTACTCATCAAAGACTAGCGCTCAGTAGATTAGAAATGGTCGAACAGCTCATCCTCAACCATGGCATTTCAACAGACAAACAGAGGTGAAATAAATCGGGAACAGTGTCTGAATTGCATGATTATCATTTTGTACAATAATTGCACCGCTTTGAGGAATATTAGACGTTTGCCATGAATGCAACGTGCAATAAATTTTTATAACTTGAAACAATATGCATTAAAAAGTGTGTTCCGTCGAATTAAACTTTCAAAAGATCACGAAATGAATTAAATTAAAATGAAAGCATATTTCGTTTCAAGTTTTATGAGCATTAAGTAGTTATATGTTATAATAGAAGTATAGTTTATTTAGCAATTACATAATTTACCAAAGCTTTTATCATTCATGATTGCAGAGGTCATTCCTCAAATTAGCTGATAGAAATATTTAATAATCGTGTGCTCTGAAAAGACATTGTGATTGTTGCAGTGGGCTAACGTGTCGAACGTTAGCAGAATTGGGATCGTCCGGTCTGCATCATCCGGCTGAAGCAGTCAGAAAGGTTTCCGAGAGAATTTTGGTTCTGGTTTATAAAGTTAATCCCAGATTGGTAAGAAAACAATTGCCACCAGATGATGATATAACAAGGAGAAACTTATTATACAGGCAACTATTCCACGAGTTCGATCTTATTGACTTCCAGGTGAAAATTTTGAATTTTACATTAGTATAAATATTAACTTTTATCTATTAATACTTTAAACGCATTATGCATTATTTAAATAAGAAACAATTTTAATATAAATTTTTTACAATATAACAACATTTTTTATAATGCGCTTTTCGAAATTTGATTATTTAAATATGCAATTGAAATCAAATTACAATTATTGTTTAACATTTCTAGAGAAAAACAGATTTAAACTCTTCGCAGAAGACGACCACACCTACACGTACGAAATCTGTTGAAAATAATGTTGCTACTTTAATAAAATCACCACCTCGAGCAAGTCCTCCTGTAAGCACAAGTAGCTCGACCAGTATGACATCACCTTCGGAATGTAGTGCAGAGCAGAAAGGCGATAAGTAAGTATGAAAGTTTAAGTAAGTTTAATAAAATTGAAAGGTATACTTCATACCTCGAAAATAAAAAAAAAAAAAACAAGAAATTAAGATACAATTTTTCAATAACAAAATTATTATATAATATTGCTAAACAAAACATTGATTTTAGTAATAAAAAATAACAAATAAAACATAACTATACAAATGATATACATTAAAATGAATAACACCTTAAGTTTGAAGAGTGACACAGAAAAACTAGATAAAATGTATTAACTCCTTCTAAAAATAATGAAAACAAAAACCAATCTGTAAATTTCAGAACTATTTTGAAATATAATCCTTTCGAAATTATTTTTTGCATTTTAAAGTATATAAAGCTATTGACTAATATGTATTCCTTGCATTGACTAATCATTGAATTACACACATAACATCTATATTAACTTGTTTTAGGTTTAATTCAATGATTTGTAATATAACAGAACAATTTATTTTATCAGTTTTCTTACTTTTTAGGATGTGCATTTTTTGCTTATCAAAAAATCAAGTGTATTCCGAAGAGGGATTAAACATTCATTATTGGAAAAATTGCCCAATGTTAACTAGGTGTGAGAACTGCAAACAAGTTGTTGAAATTTCTTACTTAAATCTGCACATGTTGAGTAAGTTCATAATTAGAATTACGAACTGATTATTTTTAAATTTAAATTGCATGGATATAAATATTATATTCGAAATTTATAATTAATAGTACATTATGCACTAAGGGAGGAAAATGCGATTTTGCTCCCGCTGGTGAAGTGAACGCACGAGACGGAACCGAGGGCTGCCGAAGGCAGCCCGAGGTTCAGTCGAGTGTAGTCACT
>JABFPN010003813.1:0-16850 GCA_022817305.1 Leptoteleia sp. ZL-2020
GGTGTTTCAACGGTAGCATTAAGCTAATGATATTGGCTGGCAAAAAATTAGCGGAGTTCAGCTTTAATCCACCAGATGTCGAATGAGTCAGCCGGGTGAAATATAAACAGTAATGGTGGCGATATTCAATTTTTCCAACCTGCCTTTTTTAATTGTAAGCTTAAAATTAAAATTACGATATTTGCAGGTGAATTAAAAAATGGTAAAACGTTGCTGTTCATAATATCAAAAATAATATTTTACAAATATTATTTAAATATTACATGTTATTAGGATACATAAATATAATCACATGTAAGATTTCTGCATAAAATTACAAGAATATTATTGAATTCGACAATAACTATAAAAATTGTTTGTAAATTAGTGATAATATTCAAATGTTTACACGTTTTTATTATAAAAAAATGTATTTGAATTCAGATTTGTCAAATATAATTTTTCAAATTTACATTCGCATTATTAATAGGAGCACCACGCTGACACATTCGCCCTCTTCAGGAAAAATTTTGTACTCGGACAAAATTTAGTCGATCAAATGTGCCTCGTTGAAACACCTATAGTCTTACACCGTGACCTAAACACATTATATGCTACTATTGATACGATTGGCAACTAAAAAATTCCTAGAAAAACGCTATTGCAGGACAGAATCTGCGCTGCAATAGACACCTCGGAAGCACCCATTATAATATTTTGTGAGAATTTCTCTTTTCTTTTTCATTTAATGATAACTTGAAAGAGAGAAATGAAACATCAATAATATTTTCTGAAAATCATTTCCGAATACGCCACTAATTGTTCAAGTTAAAACTTGCGATGTATTTCAATGAAAATAGCTCGAAGTTTCTAACTTTTCACTTCGTGTTCGTGAATTGGTATTTCTGATAATCAAGTGGTATTTTACTGTATTCATTCACGTCTTCGCATATATCCAGATACGAGAAAATTGAAGTTAATTTTATTTACCACTTGATTTCTACAAAAATATTATTTTGTGACCTTAATGCAGAGAGAAGTTTCATTTTAAATGTTTACGTAATATACTTTTTATAATATGTCAGGTTAGTAAAATATAATTTATTAACATTCAAAATTATATAGGTTAAGAAAATATTTATTCTTTATTAGTTGTATTCTCTAATATTTGCAATTACTTTTAGGAAACAGTAGTGGTTTATATTTTACTTTATTGATTTGAAAATTAAACGGCCAAGCTTTTATATATGTTACTCATTATTTAATTTATAAAAAAATGAGTTCAAAAGAAACTGCTGAAGTCGAAGAACATTCAAGAAAATTTGAAAACAATGATGATATGTCAGAAGAAACTCAAACAGAATGTAATAAAACTGTGAGTGGTGATAATAATGATGAAAAAGAAGAATTTGATTCTGACGATGAAAGAAAAAAATCAGACGCTTCAATCCATCAAAGTGATTACACTAAACATTTATCTTATGAGGGAGATAAATGCATTTATACTGAACCGAGTACTGGGCACAGATTAATTTATGATACTGAAACAAATTCTTGGTGTAAGTTAATAATTTATAACGTTTTATATTAGATTTTATTATTTTTATAGTTTTATTTTCAAAAATAAATTTTTAATGTACAAAGATAAAAGGGAATTTATTTATTTTAGTTATATTTAATTTATTATTTTATAATAATATTAAATATCTAAATTATAATTCAAATATAAAGTTTTATTGTTTCTAATTTTAATCATATTTTATTGTAATAACAGTATATATATATACATATAGCACATTTTAAAAATCAAAGAAAAAAACTACTCAAACAGTACTTTTCATTTTAAATTAATGTCATTTAAATTTACCTAAACTTGATAATGACAGTCATAGTGCATATGCTATTATTTTTTTTATATATTCATTCCTATTAATATTTTATTATTTATATTCATAAATAATTTCTAGATAGAAGTACAGATACAATGTATCATTGAATTATAATTAAAAATAATTTGACTGCTGCATTGATATATTATAAATTTGTTTTAATAGGCAATGAAAAAAGTGACTTAAAGGAAACTGCAGTACCTGATGCTAATAAATCAGATCAAAACTATGAATTTGATGGACAAAACTATGTCTATACTGATAAAACATCAAATATCACATATAAATATGATTATGACTCAAAGACTTGGGTTCAGAAAGAAGATACAAAATCAGTGGAAGGTGCTGCCTTAGGACTTCCTAACGATGGTATTTATGGTTTTGAAAATGATACTCATACATGTACAGATCCAAAGGATGGCAGTGTCTATGTATATGATAAAGAAAAGAAAGCATGGTTTCCTAAGGTATATATTTTATATACTTCCAACTTAATTACTTTCATGTCCCTTGTGGAAATGAATGATGAAAAATGCTGAAAAGTCCCAATTTTAGCAGGTTTTCAGTTTTCAGTGTTTTTCAGCATTTTTCAGCGTTTTTCAATATCTTTCAGCATTTGTCAGCAAATCATTTCCACTAGAGGTATGAAATATATGTGAAATTTCATTCAGAAATTTCCTTAAGGAATGTCCTTGTGGAATTTCTTGCTAAATATTTTAAATGGTGAAATTTATATATAATACACTTCCCCACAATCATCCTGGTCAAGACTGGAAGGTTCTCATTATCAGATATACATTGAGGAAGTGATGATTGTGGAAAGGATAATTATGGGATAGTGTAGTGTGCAGATTTTGTTAGATTCATGTTACAAAATTGTGTATGACTACTATATATAAGAATTTTTATAAATTTGTATTTTTAACGTTTGATATCATTAAATAACAGGTAGACGAAGATTTTCTAGCAATGTATCAAATTAATTATGGATTTGTTAATCCAAATGCTAAGAGTATGGATTCTAATAATGTGCCGAAAAAACTATCCAAAAGTAACTCCAAGAATAGGGAAGATGTAAAAAGAAATGCACCCCAGGCAGCAACATGGTTTGAAATTGATGAAGCCCACAATACCTCTATTTATGTAACCGGTTTACCATTGGATGTAACCTTGGATGAGTTGACGGAATTGTTCACAAAATACGGTCTTTTAGCCAGAGACGAAAAGGGAAAGGATAAAATCAAATTGTACAAAGATGAAAATGGCGAACTCAAAGGTGATGCTCTTTGTACTTATATCAAGGTGAGTTAATAATTTTATAAAAAATATTGGCATTGCATCATTACATTCTTCGACTTTATTACAAATTCATTTATCAACATACCAACATTAAAAATGCAAATTACAATTAACTCATTAACATTAATACGCATTCACTTAAAGTATCATATATTTGTATATATTAATAATAAATAAACAGTTTTTTGATGCGGATTAAGGTTCGTAAAATGGAATTGTGTTTATCTTATGAATGAACAACAGACATAAAGATAAACTTTAAATATCATGAAATATATTGACAAATTTATTAAAACATCGTAAACGTTTTGATTTTATGATATTAAAGAATCGACATTCTTACTTCAATCAAATTTATGATCACTGTACAACAATAGAGTGCGTACAAATACATTTGACTTGCAGTTCACTGATGAGTTCGCGTTACAATTATGTAAATATATTTTTATTGCGACGTACATTATGGCAACAGATGTTGAAGTGGTGAATGGTAAAAGCATATTTCACAGCATTAAATAAATAATCGTAAACTACAGCAAACTTTGTATTTGAGTCATATGCATGCTTGTTTCATCTAAGCAGTGATCATGCATACAATATTTTGATGATTAATGTCAATAAATACATTTTATTGACATTCCTTATTATAAATGAACGGTTACCATTACAAGATTGCAAAAAAGTAGTATCGCATCTTTTTATTTCCATTTCTAAAATTCATCAGTTTATTTAATTTTTACCACAACGTCGGACATAGAAATTTTAGCACAACGTAGATTTTTCATATTTTCAATAAAATTTCCTCCACAGCAACATCGTTCATCTTTGAATTGAATGACGTGTAAAAAGTATTCTGGTCCAAACTTTGTGGTTTGTGAGGATTCACTAACCCTTGATGCAGATATATTTTTTCTGGTTCTTTGGAGTTGATTTGTTGAGCTCTAAAAGTGTTTGAATTTACGATTATATGATGTTTTTTATACAACGTCTACGGAAATAATATTTATATTCAAACTTTACCGCAATGGGGGTCTCGATCCCAATTTAATTCCATGCAACCACATTGGTGATTCAAATTTCTTGTTCAATTTCAAGTGTTTATTCTTTTTCTTCTTCTTTGGGCGATCTTTCCTATGATCTTTTTGTTTCTTTTTACGAAACCTTACTAAATTTTGAGGAGCGCTAGGGTCATTTATCATCTCACGGCGTTTCGGCCTCTCTGTAATAATATTAAAAAGTATTATTATATATAGTTGTAAATACTCTCTATAATTATTAGATATACGATTGTTGTTTAAATTTGTTTATTTAAAAAAAGAACTTTTATTATAAATCTCTGCAATGCTGCTTAAAATTTGAATATTTTTACAACTTTTTGTTCAACGTTAAAGCATAATGATTTAATGTAAATGAAATTTATAATGTAAAAATAATCTCGTGAAAGTTATATACTATTGACATAAATAGTATATAATTACTTTAATAGCACCCAACATTAAATTATATTTATAATATTATAACTTGTAAAATGTAGTACAGATTTGCTTTATAAAGTATATTTATGGAAGCAGTAAGGAAGATTTTCTTATTAGAAACTGTGCAATACGTGAGTAAGCATAATTTCCTGAACCACTATACTACTATAAATAAATTCCGTTCGAAATATTTTCAACCCTGTTTTAAAGCATGCTTGTTGAACGTTGTTACGAAGAAAGTGAAAAAAAGGTCCATTTTAAATAAGTGTAATTGAAATTGTTGCTTTGAAGATTAGCATGTACCTTTTCGACCAGCTGGTGTTTCGCAGATGTAATGTTTCGGATAGAAACACTTCTTAGCATTCCATTTATACTTGAGTGCTGGATCCATTATGATGCAATGCCACTCATATTCAGATGAATTATGGAACTTCATTTTGTTAAAGTTTTGGTACAAAATTTTTTCTCCGGTCGCACCCCATACCCAGGACATCTGCTTCCAATTGTAAATACCACCGATCCATCTTTCCAGTTTTCCTGTTGAAACAATATTTAAAGAACTATGAATAAATTCATAAGATCGATGAGCAAATATTTATAGAAAATTAGTCGTATACATTTTTGAGGTTTCACAGTAAAAGTAGTTTTTGTGTTTTGTTTTATTACTATCTTATGGTTGAATTTATTGGGTTACTGCAGGTTTTTAGCGGACGAATCTTGAATTATTTCATTAAGTATTTTCAAGTATATTTTTGAAAACGAGGTACAATTTACCTTAGTGTTTTTTTTATCTGTTCTTAATTAAAGCCACCTAACTCTGTAACGCATACAAGACTAATCAAACAAAGTCGCATTCATGATATTATCACAAGCTAATATCTCGGGGTCATAATTATTAATAATTATTTACTCCTGATTGATACCAGTTCCGACTAAACTGAAATAGAACTACAAATGTACTATAACCAGTGCAATAAATATAATTCATCGATCGCGAGACTGAATGAGTATAGATTATTTGAATCTGTAGTATCAAACGGGTCGTTGATAAATGCCATTTGAATTTAATGAATATGGTCTGAATACTTTTACCGAAGAATTTGTAACAACATTTTTGCAGGTGAACTTCAACTAATCTATATTAGTCGCGTTTTTAGTTTCAGTACCTGGACTAAAATTGTTTTACACTTATCGTGTCAGCTTCGTAAGTTTTCGCATAATCAAGCTACAAATTGTTACTTGCTGTCAATTTTGTACGAATTTTATGGCATTAAGCTTGTGTTGTTATCATTATTTGAATGTCAAAAGTCAAGTTTTTCTTTCTTTTTTATTCATAGCCTGTTTAGAAATGTTAGTTATTATAGATACTTTGTACAAGTTAATGTCCTATTAACGCTTAACAGAGAGAATATTCTTTACTACCCAGTCGTTACACTTGGTATTAATATATGTGTGTCATATATCATGTTTTAAGTGTGTCAAAATAAAATTGAATATTTCTGTTTCTTTTAAAAATATCATATGGATAAATTTACTACAAACAGATAATAAATTATTAACATTATTAAGGAAAATTGAAATCATAATATATAATATAATAAATTTATTTATTATGAATGTGTAAATTAAGTATTAATTAAATACTGAAATTAAGTGCTCTAATCAGAGGATATGTGTGCATTTGCAATATTTTTTCTATAATGATGTAGTATTAAAAAAGTAATATCACGTAACCAATCGCGTTCATTATCACCATTCCATGCCGTCGTATAGAAATATGGATTTTATATCTCAAATATCCGCGACTGGGAAAATTTAGGCTACGCCCCTCTCACGGTCACACTACAGTTTGATAAATACCAATACTTTTCCAGGCGGCGGCTTAGACTGGTGGTAAAGCGCGTGACTGGTAACTACGAGGTAACGGGGTTCTATTCCTCGATAACGACATGTTTTTCTAATATTTCTTTATTATGTATTTTATAAATTTTACTATATTTTAAGAAATATTATAAAAGCGCACACATATCTCCTAACTTATTATAAAATATAGTAGCAATTACGAATAAATTTATCTCAGTATAGCTAAATCCAATTACACTTGCCGTTAATTTATTTTAAGAGGATTGAAATGGATACAGTTAATTTACTTTAAGCGATTTTAACTGGTAGAGAGTGTTGTTTTTCCCATGAAAGATGATCCAAACGCAATTTTAATGAAACTATAAAATAAATTGTGCATTATATGTTTGTTTGCGAGATCACGTAAAATAATTATAATTTGCACAAAGTTACGCCACGCGCTCCCTTATTCTCTTGTTAAAGGTGTAATTACAAAATGCATTTAGTTCAAATTGATGCTCACTGAATTGATCTCCCATCAAATATCGCCGCAAAATTTTATCTTTGCCTGGCTTGTCGAGGATCACCATGGTCGAATTTCGGTCCTTGCAATTAAAATGTGCATCTCGCCATGAAGCCACACCTCCGCTCAAATAATAACAATTCCTCCCGAGTCGAAAGAAGCCCACCGGACACGCGAACCGTCGTTCGTTCTCGTGGATGTATTGTTTTCGGTACCTATCAGGATTTCTGTCGATTGTGTGAGTCTGGCCCCACACTGTCGAGAATCCTGGTCAAAAACATAAGAGTATTATTAATTTTTCCCCCCTTTTTTAGTCATTTCAATTAAAATTAAGAACATGTTAACAACATATCAAACACATTTTTGTAATATATTATTCATATATTTTTTATAGATTTCATTAAATAATTAGGTATAAATAATTTAATCCACACATAATTCTAATATTTTTCAAATATACTCCCAATATATTCGTCCATTTAAAACTCATTTATAATATTCGATTAAAATTCATTTAGAATATATAGGAATATGAACTGTACTTTTTATGCATATACAGTCATTTTAATAAATATTCACAGATTTCATCAAAATTTTATCAAAACATGGAGAAAAGTGATATTAGATACCAATGAATAATATAATTTATTTTATTGGTATTTAATAGTATTTTTCAGCGAGAAAAGAATAGAATAATTTGAAAGCAATATTGGCAGTATTCACTTTTTGCATACCTTGAACTTGGTATCAGAAATGTTAATTTATTACTTTATAATTCTGATTAATTTAATCAAATTTTAATGGATTGAATAAATTTTGTATATTTCATCGTATCGGAAATAAGCAATTAATTGTGATTACAATAATGTGCCAAATATTATATATGTTATGCAAGTGAGAGTATAAAATTTAATTTATTATGTCGCATGAACAATATTTAATGAATTTATAGCATTATATTAGCTTTTTTATTTATTAACATCTGCCAAGAAATGTTCTGCTATTACTTTGAACCGAAATTTATTTATCGTAAATCTTTAATTTTATTGAGATAAGGTAATTTGAATCGCTTTCCGAATACCATTTAGCTCCGTTTCGGGCCTTAGTATATCTATTTTTTATGGCATGAGTTTAAAGATCGATCCGAGGAACCAATATATAAAGTGTATGGTCACGTTAACTCGTTTTATTTTCGGCTCGATCAGCCTTCGCCGTATTACTTGTTGCTCCACTAAATAGTTACGTCCAATGGACAGCCACGTAATGCATTGCTCCGATAATGTTATTCAACTTCAGTCCTCTTTGACGTTTCAGTTTCTTTCCGAAATTCATTCACTATTTCATGGTATCGGCAGTTGATATTTAAAATTAGTTCATAAATATCATTTATATTTTAATGGCAAAATTGAATATTATTTTTATAAATGGTAAATTAAAATAAAATTAATGGAGATGAATGGTTCTGTTGAAATACACAACTTTATATTCTTTTACAGAACAAATAAAAAAGATATAAAATAGAAAAGAACATTTGAACCCATTACAAACGTATCTTAAATCTGTGGACTTTTGTATATGAAAAGATTATGATATTTAGGATTCACTTAAGATGTCATAAAATGAAATGTGCATTCTGATTTAAATGATTAAATTTCCATGCCTATTTTATCTATTTTCAAAGTTTGCGAAATAGGATATAGTATTTCGCGTCTTTTGGACTGAAATTTAAATAAATAAAATGAAGTAAAACTTAAATTAATTTATTAATGAACGCAAGTATAAGCACTAAATAATAATTTTAGTCAGACTATTGATATAATTAATATTATATATATGTATATACATATAATTAATGTTATATATATAGATATAATTACTATTATATATATATAGATATAATTAATATTATACATTAATTATAGTCGATTATATATTGCACAACTAATAAGAATAGTCAGTTATAAAATGTAATATCATACACAATAATTTAGTTTTAATATTATTTTTACAATTTTAATGATGTTTATATCCGCGAATAGAAAATATTGATACTATTAAAGGAGGAGATGTGTCTGTAAAAATGATTATTTTAGGTGGGAAGTACTTCCCACTAACCATTAAAGGGTTAAAAGAACATCCGGATAATTATAGCATATTTGCGGAACATGCAACAGCTAACATGTCATAGATCAGAGTAATCTTAAAATAGTAAGTGCAAGAAGTAATTCAATTAATATCAACTTCAAATTAACCACCTAAATGTTAACTACCAAAAATAATTCCACAATTTTTATCTTTCGATTTGCATACAGTAGACAAAACCGAAAATGAAACTCTGAATAGATATTGTAATTATGTTAAATTATATATTATGTCACTATGGTTGGTGACTCTTAATTAAAACTTTATAAAATTGAAACAAATAAATTTAATTAATAATGAAGGGAAAAAATTTGATAACGTACTAAAGAACGTATAATAATACAAGGGATACCGTTTCGTTCTTTGGTTATAGAACTCGTATATAATTACGCTATATAAAATGTAGAAAAATGATTTGTATTTAGGTATTTCAAAGTCATTTCAGTGTTTAAAAATTATTATCCAATATTTTTATTGTTAAATTTTTTTTTTTTATTGTTATTTTTATTGTTGTTTTATTGTTCAGTCCATCCCATATAAAAATAAACATTTAATTCACATGTATGTGGTTTATACATCCCTATATCTGTAATGTATTGTTATGATCAGAGTTTGCATATTTCATTAAACATGAAATTTACAATAATATATTTAATAAACATAGTTTTTTTATGTACTTTATTAAATAGTGTCTAAACAAAGACACGTGTATTATCAAAACTTAAACGGAAGATATTTAAGAAATATGTTAATAAATTAGAATTGGCATTAATGTAGGATTTAATTTCATGGCAGCATTTTGCATTTCCTTAATATGACGCGTTTTATCATTAATCGCCAGGTCGTTAGTGTTGTTCGCGAGTGGGAAGAGGCAGAAAGAACTAACTTACATGGGCCATAGGTCGATGTTAACTTGTAAGATTGTACGTCGATGTCAGAGTGATCGTAGAAGTACAATCTGTCACAGAAGTTGAGTAACTTTCTCCATTCACAAACTCATTTGTGAATGAAACGATTGCAATTTATCAAGCCAAGAATGGCGATTGTAAATGAAGGAGGAGGAATGCAATTGAAATGTGCAAAACGCTAAACATAAATCGTGCATTTATTTACGACTTTTTACATAAAAAAATTAACTGTAATATATGTTTTGTGTAACTAGATCAAAGATCAAAGGTGACAGTTGTCAAGTTTATCTAGAAAATTAGTAATTTTTATTAATAGGTCAACCTAATAACTAAAGGGATGTAAAGTGTTCTATATTAAATTGTTTTATTATTGCGGCAATTAATTACGTTTTTTTACGGTATTTTACTGGAATCTATCATTTCGTTAAGTAATTGAAATTCCTGAACATATTGGATGAAGAAGCTATTTTGTTAAGTATACTTGACGGGTGATGCACGTATTCGAATTACAGTTTAAGACAAAATTTTGAATTTTGTCGTAATTATAAAAGAGGAAATATTAAATAGGACATATAATTATTTTATGCTCTCATTATGACAAGGATAATATCGCCAGCTACTTTTTAATATTAAATTATTATGATTTGTTGTAATATGTTAATATTTTTATAATTTTCACCATAAATAATAATAAAGTAAGTTTGCTTTAATTTTATAAAATATTAAGTTTCATTCTATATATTTTTAAAGGATGAATTTATGATCAAATTTCGGATATTATTAAATGTGAATTAGAATTTTATTCGGTTATTTTTTTATATTTTTTTGAATCTTCATTAGTAAAACTTTTAGATTCGAATGTACTTCAGCCCACCTTGCAATTCCAGTGTTCTACCTTAACCGAAAAATTGCAGCCTTTTGATACGGGTATATCCCGCCCACGTTATAAGTCTGGCCATCCTTTTAATGAATGGATATCCTTTCGCGGACTCGATATTTTTTTTCTGTACGTTAAATTACGTATTTTGTCACATAAAGACAAATTTGGCTATATTTAAGAAAATTATAGTTTCATAAACCATCAATAAACTTTTGCTCGAAACAGATTTAGAAATAAAAAAGTGTAATACAAAAATAAGTTGTAAAAAATTTCATTTAATATAATAATATATCGTTATGATTTTATGGTAAACTGTTTGTTGCAACTAAATGAAACTTAATAGTAGTTGTTAGTATATTATCTAATTATACGGAGATATGTGCACAATTACAGTGTTCCTTATATTTGATATAGTATTTTAAAAAAAATACTAGAAACATTTTTAGACGAAAATATCATTGCCTGAAAAATTATTGGTCATTGTTAAATTGTAGTGTGAATGTGAAAGGGGCGTGGTCTAAATTATTTTAGTCACGGATATTTGGGAAGTGAGACATTTTTTACAATATTTTTTTAAAATACATTCCATAAAATGGTCTATAAATGCATGTATATCCGAGTTATTATAATATATCTTAATAACTTAATAAATTTCTTTTAGTGTACGATTTGTGTACAAAAGGGTGGATTTTGCACTTTCTCATTGTCTCAACAATAACCATAAGTTTTTTTATTTTATTTATGTTCTTTGGAGATAGATAATCCTGATTAAAAGTTCTCAACATTTCTAAACTAGATCACGAAATTTCTAACGTATTCCTGACAATCTCTGACTTGAAAAGGAAAATGTTTCTCGCCGAGTTATGATAAGAAATAACGATCTATTATATTAAGACTTAGAAATGTCAATTCATTTACTGTGCTTTGAATATCAAACATGATTAATTAATATGTAGATATTATCGACGTATTACCGAGTAATTAAGTTATAATTCGTCGTGTGAATGTCAATTTCGATTCATCAGAGATCAAGTCTAAGGCTACTGATCTTGTTAGTGAAAGCTGTACAACTGGTGTCGGCATAAGTCCTATAATTATAGTATTTATACACCCTCTTCATACATGCCGGTGCCAAATTTACATCGCTGGTTTATCTCAATTGAATGGACTCTCACATCTCGTGTGGGACAACATCGTGCATCATTTTGACATCCGAACACGTTGGTTCGTTCAGTAATAATTATAATAATAACAACCAACAGCTTTCATTTAATTGAATTACAATCGACAATTAAAGTGTTTGCCGTGTACTCGAAAAAATATTCTTGTTTTGCTATAACAGTGCTCGAACCCGTTAAGAATTTCAAGCATTGAAGCAATGCTTTTTAAAACAAGTGTTCGTGTACACTCTGACGACAGTTCTTCAATATAATTGGGACTTTTTTAAGTATTATCCATTAACACCTTCGAGTGCTATTCCAACAATAAGGAAGTTCACGCCGTAATATCCAAGCGGTTGCGCTGCAACCGATAACCAACTTGATTCATCTGTCGAACCACAATTTAGAGATTCTTTACGCTTTTCCTTCTCTCTCTTTTTATTTATTTATTTTTTTCTGTGCAAGATTCTGTCTTTGGTTATTACAAGCATATTTATAGGCGTTGTAAATTTCCATCTTTATTACAAGTTCACGGCGCGACTAAAAAGTTCTAGTACACATTTCTCTACTTAATTTTTAGTCAAAGACTAAAGAATGAGTTTGCAATTTTACGATATGTAATGCAAATTTTATGATTTGCGGCATTGCAGCAGGATATTTTGCAAATGTCAACAAATTGATAGATTGTTAATAAGTTATGCTACAAAATATATTAGAATACAATGAACATTTCAAGGGTGCCATTTCAGTTGAAAGATTTGTAATTTAATGTTTATTTGTTGAGGTCATTCCAGAAACATTTGACAATTTATAGTTTCTAAACATTTGGCGGTTTAATAGCGGCTAATGAAAGTTTTCCTATTAACAGAATGATTTTCAATTTAGTTCTTTGCATTGCAATTTTTATATCCTGAATTCAATTCTTCTTATAATAAATAGTTAATTATCATAAATCAAGTTTTAAGTGTAACAATTGTGAATCGTTTCATATTTATGTTTTATACTGAATAGTGATTTTTATTTTAATAGTCTCTATTTTATAAAACACTTAATATGTTATTTCTTTATTATTTTTCAATTCAAATATTTAACAGCATTGATCCACTTCATGTCTAGAGATCATTTAATACAAAGTATACGCTATATTTTAAGTTGTAATCTATTCATACAATGAACTATACATATTAACATATTTAAACGATTAAGCTGGCGCAGTTATTTATTTATTAATCTTTTTTTCATAAACAAGTTTTAATTATGTCTTCTAAAATTGATACTCAAAGATGATTTATAATGATTTCGTTGAAAAATAAATGAATACTTTCGCTACGAAAAGTTTTTTTTTTTTTAAATTCCTACGCAACGTGAAATTTAATATCAGAAATTATCTCATACTGATATTGAAACAATATGCCGTGGGTCGTGTTTTGTCTCATACGCATTCTCATGTATGAATCTTGCATGCCTGCTATGTAGGAGATGCGATTATTCATATCTATAAGCAGACTGGGCTATTTCTATTGACAGAAAGTCAGGGACGTTTAACGTTCCGAGTGCAATAACTTTATTTGACTAAATTTATGTGACCATCCTCATGAAATATGATTGTTAATTTAAAAAAAATTTGTCTCTTTCTTTTCTATTTATCAACTTACTGATTTCAAATGGCAACGGTGATGTTTCTTATTTTTCAATATTTCTGTTTTATTGCCGTGTAAATACGGTTTGTTATTTTTTTATTGCTATGATACGTCTTTTTTTCTTGCTTTATTATTGGAAAAATGATTAATTATCAACATAATCTTTTGTAGAGGCGTGTTTTATAAGTTATTGTTGCAAGAACATACCTTTACATATTTCTGAAAAATACATTGTTTATAAACACCAAGGTTTTTGTAAATGCAACGTTTAATCTTGAACGATCGTGTTTGCACGACGATCAAAGTTATTGGAGGTAATTAATCGTGCAGATATTAAGTATCGGCTACACGTCGAAAAGGTGGAGAAAACGATGGGTGGCGATAAAATATCTACTGACTAAGTTACAGTAACAGAGAAACATACAACAGCACAACGAAATTGCAGAATGCTGATGAATCAACGTATGACGCTACCTACTACTTAACATTTTCGTGTCTTTTTTTCTCTCTCATTTGTCACAGTTTTTCAGAAACCAATATATTTTCATATATTCGTTTCTGTGTGTTCTGAAAGTTTTGTTATCGTTACTATAACAACATAAAATTATACATTTTTTGAGATATTTTTAATTTCATTAAATATTTTTAACTCCAAATATCCGTGATTAGAAAAATTAAGCCACGCCCTTCTCATATTCACACTAAAGTTTGCCAAAGATGATTACTTTTCCAGACTGGCGGCAAAAACTTGTCACTGATGACTTAAATAATGAGTTCTATTCATTAACAATAAAAAAGGAAATATACTATATCATGCTTTAAATGCTTACATATCCTTGAGTTATTATAAAATATTTGTAGCAAATTATTCTCAGTGTATAAAATAAAAAAAAAATATAAGTGACCATACTTGGCAATGTAATAATTAATAAGAGTAATATTTATTTCGTGATGATTAAAGAGTTTTAAGTTTTTTTTTAAATAGATTTGACCACATCAGGTAAACTCATGTTCGGTTATCGCATATATTACGTGTTAAGATTCTAATAACTCGCCCGACATATTTCCATAAAGTATCACGTTTAGATATTGGTGCACTTTTTGTAAAAGCCGAGATACTTAACCCTTTTTACATTTTTATCTTTGTACTAATAATCATTTTACTTTAACATATAATTAAATATAAATTTTGCAATTATGTGACATATCCTTTGCATATATGTAGATATTTTTAAAAAAATTAATTATTTTGTAATTGTGTGATTAATTAAAATGTTAATTATTTTGTAATTGTGTGATTAAAAAATTATGGCGTAAAGAAATTACAACAATTCAGTATTCTTTAAAGTACAAGTTTTAATATTATAATTAATCATTTTTATTATTTTAATTTAAAATGTATAATTTTAATATAACTGCAAATTTAATATAATTATAAATTTTTCTATATAAATATTTATTTGTACAACATTGTTTTATATATTCATAGACATTTTATAAATAACATTTTTTTTAATTAGTATGTTTTCTTATTATATTAAGCTTGCTCATTTGTAGAAGAAGTAACACATTGTACATATAAGTAAGAAATACGAAAAAACATAATATGCTTATTTCGTTCACAGTTTTAAGAAGAATGTAACATAACCCACGGGAATGTATGCCGTAAAGCTTGAATAAATGTTCCGGAAAGAGAATGTTTTTATGTTTCCATAAAAACATTCGCTTCAAATAGAGTAAATGTTTAAGTCATTGGAGTACCCCGAATATTGAAGGTATTTTTGCCTATAAAATTAAAATTTTTAAAAGTTTGTATAAACTTTTTGGGAAATTTCGGAAAGTTTAAAAAAAAAGAAACGTATAAATATTATTAATAATCGTTAACATTTTGCATTATACGTTTAACGGCGATTTAAAAGTTTAAATTTTATTAGTCCATAGCACTTTAACTTAACGAAGTTTTATTACTACACGGAAAGAAAAATAGTATGAAAAAGTACAACGTTTACTATCAAATATGTCACCATAATGACTTTTTTGAAATAAGTACACAAATACTTGAAAATAATACAACTTAAAACGAAAAAAATACGTATAGTTTTTCTAAAATTACAACGTTATCCATCAATTTACAAAAATTATTAATAAGTTCAAGTGTTTTAAGCAAAATATATAACGTTGAAATCATAAATTAATAAGAATTAATGTTTAAGTACAACGTACGTTGTACTTTTTGACGTTCTCAATATCAATACCCGCGAAAAACAAGTGAGCGCGTGTTTACCGCTAACAGTCATATTGGTCGCAGCGAATTTTTTATTGATTTGTTGTGTTTATAATATAATTGTTAATATCATTTTATTCAATACTTTATACGATAAAACACATTTCCATTTACAATTTTATATTTCATGAACATTTTAATACTAATTTCTCAATGAAATATAGTAAAATATAATGTAAAATTACTTAAATAATTTTTTTAATTTTTCTTTCTTTCATAATAATGTTACACCTAAAAGTTCTTTTTGTACGAATTTAAATGTAGTTAATAAAATTAACAGTAGGTGGCTGCTGATTTCTCGCAATAACTATTCTTATAATGCATTTGATATATAAAGAACATAGTTGCTAATTCATTATGTGCGACTTTTATAATGCGTCTACGATTATGTGTGTGCGTCTGTGATTATGTGTATGCGTCTGAATTTCCAATATGAGTTACAATGCGTATGTTTAGGTAATGTCAAAATGGTTAGGCAATGTATTCAAATAGAATTTACGTAGATATACGTACAAAATACATGTGTGTTTATCTATCAGATCAGGTAAGTATAGAAAAAAAAAATTGAGGGAAATTTATTTATAATTATTTTTGTAACGGTATTACACTTATAAAATTTAAAAATGTCACGTTGTAAAATTAACTATGACAAAATACAAAATTTCATTACCTTGCAATTCAAATTCTATGATTACGTATGTATAATGTACAACATGTAAGTGATATTAAACAAGTGCAACGTGAATAACCAACTTTTACAACGTGCCTTTAACGTGACAAGAATGATAGGAAACGTTGTAATTTTTCATTCATCAGTTTTTTCCGTGTA
>JABFPN010003814.1:0-16850 GCA_022817305.1 Leptoteleia sp. ZL-2020
TGTATATAGAATGTGCACTCTGAATAAAATAAGTGTACAGTGTACATTCGGTACATATAATTCAGCTAGTTCTGGAGTAGGTTCCGGAACTACAGAACCTGACAGAACCGACCAAGGAAAAACGCTAATTCTCGCGAACTTGAACTTTTAAAAAATGCCCAAATTATTTTCGTTATCACGACGAGCCTTATTATCACATTCCCGTACCCTTATTGCTCGCGTACAGCACGAAACAAACATAATTTGTTTTTCACAACAGTTCCTTTAACCTTGCTTTCAAAACATGTCAATTATTATGCTGTAATAACTCATCGCCCCCCCCCCTTCCTCTCCGAGTTTTCTATTGCGTTGAGCACTAATTTAATCGACCGCAAAAATTGGTCCAAAAGAAAGAAAACAAAAAGAAAAGAAAAAAGAAGAAACACGCCATGTCCCAAGAAATCGTAATCGGAGGTGTCGATTTGACAAGGGGTCAAGCTCATAACAAGGTTATCGCGATATGAGCCCGCGTGATAGAGCGAGACGAAGCGATAGCGCGGCGAATGAAAAAAAAGAGTGAGAGGGGGAGGGGGTCTGGTAGTGTGATTTTTGTCATACGTCAAGTTACTTAGGAGTCAGTCGGACGAAAACCACTTGCAATAGCGTAACGCTCGCGCCGACAATCGGGCCACCTTTCCCAATTTTTTGTCCTTTTTTTTTTTTTTTGGAACCCTCGCCAAGCGCATTTACGGAACGCGCGCGATCCTTCGTCGGTGATTTTCTGTTGAATTAGAAAATCAGTCAACGACCGATGGCCAAAAGTGTCGCGTGAAGCGGTTTAATTTGGGTTTCGAAACGACCGAGAGTGAGACTGCTGTCGAAACGCGGGAGGAGTGGAACGTTTTCCAAATATCAAGGGGGGGAGAAGAAAAAAAGGCGGGAACTCGAACTCGCCGAACGCAAACGTCAACTCGGAGTGTTCCCCTCTCTAACCTCGGGAGGATTTAAATTTGAAAATTGAGAGAACCTCGGGGTGTTTTCGGGAGGGAATTCACCACATTTCCCCTATTCGAGTGAAAGCTTTGGTAACCGGATAGAGGTCAGCTGAATTAATGTGTCATTAATTCCGAGGTTAATAAAAGGAATTGAAAAGGAAGTTTGAGGGAAAAATGACTCAAACGGTGACGGACGTGGAGAAGTCGATCAGTACGCACACCGGAAGGATAGTCAGGGTATGGTTCGTCTGGCTGGTGGGCCTTCTGGCGCTCGTAAGTCTAACCATCTTTGTGATCTTCACTTGGACCAACATCTTTAGCGACTTGATACTCGCAAATTTGGCCATTCGAAATGGGACGAACGTGTACAAGTGGTGGCAGGAGCCGCCAGTTCAAGGAATTTATAAGATCTATTTATTCAATTACACCAATTACGCGAGTCCCATGGCAGATAAGAAATTTAAGGTCAAGGAAGTGGGCCCTTACATTTATTATGAGCAGTTGACCAGGGAAAATCCAACGTTTCATGATAACGGTACCGTGTCCTATAAAGAGAGACGGAAATTTGTTTATAAAGGTGAAAGACCTGAAGAGGAGGACCTGATGTTGCCAAATATGAAAGAAATTGTTCGCACATCGCTAAATAGCCATATAGTGGTTAATGCGTTTAATATTTTTATAAATTGGGACCCACCGCCTATTTTTAGAATACAGAAATCAAAGGAATTTATTTGGGGCACCACGTCCATGATAAACAATTTGCTGTATAACATAAATTTTATACCTTTCAAAGATATAGGAATACTTACTTCGGTAAGTTTGTTGGTGTATTTTAACATTAGACCCTAACATTGGGGGGGGGGGAACAATTAAATTACTATTAATGCATGATTTTGTTTAAGAAATATTGAAATGAAATTGTGAGGAATAATATGAGTAATTAAGGTAACAAGTGACTGGATGGCCAACTCAGAATGAACAGTTGATGAAACCAATTCCAAAAGACAGCTCTCTGAGAAGAGTTGCAATACGTAAAAACTAATTTAAAACATTCTAAACATGTTTAACTTTTGACGTACATTGCGTTTCTCTTAAATGAATTTTTATTTTACAATATATTTAAAGATATGTATTATTTTTGAGGTTATGCTCATTCTGAGTTGGCCAACGAGTGACGTTTCAACTTAAATTAATTTTTACATATTGCAACCGGTCTCAGAAGGCTAACTTTTGGAAATGGACCCAAACCTAACAATTTATGAAATGATTTCTGAAAGATAGCTCTCTGAGAAGAGTTGCGATACATGAAAATTAAATTAAATAATTCTAACGATATGTAATATTGAGGAAGTTATGTTAATTCTGAGTCGAATTTTAATCGAAAAGCTTATTTACGGTGTTTGTCTTTTTCCAAACTTTTACAGGGGGAGAACCAATTATTTGTTTTAAATAAGTATTTATTTGAATATGAAATTAACGAATAAGCATTGATATCAAGAAAAGTATTTATTATTTCAATTAAGTAAATATAATTTTTGTATAAAGCAAGGTTTTTATTTTTAATACGGAAAATAATTATTTTAGTTGCTTTGAGTAAATAACTTCTTATTTTTGTATACAGTTAAATATATAATTGAAGTAAATAGCGCATTTTATGAGTATAATTAAGGAATATTTTTTTTATTCTTTAAAAATAATTAAAAATTTGACGAGCATTGGTTTGATTGAAAATAATAGGTGACAGATAATATTATAACGAGAAAATTGGTGTTTATATTATTGTGGGAAACTTTTACTTAAAATATGTATTATTCATTACATTTTAATTTAAAATGTACTGATATGCTTGTTAATATGCATATAATTGTTTCATATTTCTTTGATTGAATTAATATTATTTAAGTATTTTATTATAAAGTCGTTTATTACGAGAAATGAATAGTTATATAAATGTATCAAATTTAAATTATAACAATTGTTACTTATCAGTTTAATTTTAGTGTATGTTAATTAAACTGATGCATCACCTTAAGGTCAAACCTCAGTGCTATAGTTAAGGTCAAACCTCAGTACTATGAATTAATAGTAAACATTTTGAAATGATATATCATTCTTTTAACACGGGAAAAATTATATCACTTTGAAAACAGCATTTTTATCATGTAATATAACTCGACTTTTGGAAATTGTTTTTTTTTGCTCTGAAAACGACTTCCAAAAGTTAAGTAATTATGAATTATGAAAGTGAATCTTTTTACATTAAATCAATATTTTTCACTGTGAACAAATGACTTGCCACTGAAACATTTTTATAATTAATTATTCTGTGAAAATAATTAAAAATACACTAATTTATTAATAAACGGCTCATGTTTCACCTTAAAGGGAACAAAATATATTATATACTTATATAATAAGTAAAAGCTTGGTATCATATTAATTACAACCATACGAATATCTTAATTTTGACATTTTCAATTCAGTTAATTTAAAGAATAATGACAATTTTATAATATTTCTTTTGATATTATATAATTTGTAATTTGCAAAATGAATAAATGCACGCAGAAAAATAAAGAGTTAATTTTAGCATAAAAAAAATTGAATTCCAACCCCAGAAGACAATTTATGAACATACTTGTAATAAAATATGAAATAAATACCAAAATAAAGTACTTTTTCCTATAAATTTATTGGAATTTTTACAGATTTATTGGAATAAATGCCTTACTATAGTATTTCTTTCATAATTTATCATAAGAATGTTCATAAATTGTCTGTTGGGGTTCGAATCCAATTTTTTATGGGAATATTAACTGTTTTATTTTTCTGCATGTACAGATAAGAAACCAAAATTAAAGAATTGTGTTTTCACAGTCTTATCATAGTCTTTAACAGTTTTTGAAAATAACTAAATTTTATTCAAATAAATTTTCCACTCGTTAAGTAAGGTTCAATTTTTTTTTGTGGGTATAAGAGATACATGTTCATATATATATAATACAGGTGTTACATTTAAAAAGTTCTGAATGTCACTTAATGTTTTGCCAAAAGTACATTTTATTTAATTGATATAAATACCAACTAATTAAGTATTAATAGATATAAATATCACATTGAGAGAAAGCAGCCATAGTTATTATTACTAAATATGTCATAGTTATAGTTCCAGCGGTTGTAATAACCAGGAATTGCGTTAATATAACCAGAGTTCTAGTTCTCACTACTTAAATGATAAAGTAGTTTGATTAAATAAGATCTATGGTTATTTTTCGTGAATACTAGAGAATTTTAGTTATTACAACTGAATACTATAGTTGATTCCGCGATCATTCCGCGCATCTTTTGTTTTGCATTTGCGTGTTGCCATAACCTCAATTGTGTTCGTTGCTGCATACACTTTATGCTAGTTCGTTGGATTCACATCGAGAATCCAAACGCTTATTGTCACGTAGTGATCATTCCCTCTTTTATAAAAAAAAGAAGTTTACATCGACACCATTTCTAAATGTAGGTATTTCGTACATTCAGTTATGTTATTTTTAGATCAAATAATGTTTTTATTTTATGATTTGAAAACTCAAATTTAAACCGTGGATTAAAGACAATTAACATTGTACATGGATGAGTTCGTGAAATTTGCATTTAACGATATTTGACGTATTCGAATGGTCTGTTTTCACCAGGGTACTATGGTTGTTACTACCCCTAGTAAAAATCAAACATATATGGTCATATATGGATTAAGAAAAAACATATATGGTCATATATGGATTAAGAAAAACATATATGTTCATATATGGATTACGAAAAAAAATTTTTTCTTTATCCTATATGATCCATATATGAACATATATGTTTTTTTTGAATCCATATATGACCATATATGTTTTTTTCGTAATCCATATATGACCATATATGTTTTTTTCGTAATCCATATATGACCATATATGTTTTTTTCGTAATCCATATATGACCATATATGTTTTTTTCGTAATCCATATATGAACATATATGTTTTTCTTAATCCATATATGACCATATATGTTTTTTTCGTAATCCATATATGACTATATATGTTTCTTCTTAATCCATATATGACCATATATGTTTGATTTTTACTAGGGACATTAAGAATGGTAATATTAATATTTTGCCATAGTAATTATAACTATGAATTAAGTTGATTTTTACCATAGCGTTATGCTTGAAATAACTAGCAACTATAGTTATTCCAATTATGTAATCAAGTATAATCTACTATGAATTATAGTTACAGATACTATAAAGACTCTAGTAAATATTATTAATGGCTATAGTATTCACGAAAAGTAACTATAGTACACTAGTCACGAACACTAGAATTTTCTCTCAGTGCACGTTAACTAATGACTTCGGTCACAAATGTTTACTGTACCTGGTTATTAATATTGACATTAATTGCCATTAAATAAAGAAAAGACAATAAAATTAATTATACATCGTTATATATTGTCAATTGGACATTAATTATATATTGTCAACTGGAATATCTCCGCAAATGATTTTGCAAATGATTTCCGACGTTGTGACGTGCGCGGCGTGAATTCTAATAGACAAATTTGATTAACAGATTTGGAATTCAATTTCCTGAAAGCAAACTCGAACAATTAGTTTAAATCAATCGCAATAATTAGTTAGTACAAAAAAAAGATAGGAAGAATAAGACGAAAAATTAAAAAGAGGACCGCCACCGTGATAAAAATTAATTGCAATTCCATTCAAGACAATTTTCGCGCGAATCAAAGTTGAAGAACACTTTGAGCGATTTCGTAGCATTTGAATTTGTAATAAGCATAAGAAGATGTTTCGATTATCCAGGCGAGACGTTTGACTATCAACTCATTAAGTTTGCTCCACTTATTGCGAATCCGGCGTTTTATTAATTATATGTGCGGGCAAAAAATAACAGACTTCTAGATAGCGTTTTTGTTTCTGGTGGGGAAGGAGGGGGGGGGGAGAGGAGGAGACACATCAGGTGATGTGACTTGGTCATTGCGTAATCAAACGAAAGCTTTGGTCGAAACGATTGTTTTCGTTGGAATTCTAAATTGTACCGCAAGAAATGTGTAAATCGTTCCAGTTTAATTATACGTATTTAATTAAATTTAATCACTTGTAAATACAGTTTAATGAGGCAAATATGAAAATCGACATTGCTTTCTGCTTTATTCTATTTATTTTGTATTGTTTTTTTCTTCTTTCCTCTACTAAATTTTTTTTGTTTTGTTCTTTTTTTTATAGTAGATGTATGGTTTCTTTTTTTTATCATGTATAATTCTTACTGTACAATTTAATATACATTTCAATTGTAAATTTATCTGTTATGTAAGTGTATTATTTTGATTAATGGGAGTTTCGAGCAATTCTGTACCTAAAGAATGTCTCTGTTAAATCA
The DNA here is from genome assembly GCA_022817305.1 of Leptoteleia sp. ZL-2020. NCBI lineage: Eukaryota > Metazoa > Arthropoda > Insecta > Hymenoptera > Scelionidae > Leptoteleia > Leptoteleia sp. ZL-2020. Next base: position 6,412 of record JABFPN010003814.1, read on the forward strand.
ATAAGTTTAAAGAGAGATGGTAAATTTCATATTACATAATTGGATTATATAACTTGATGTACATTTTGGGTATCAGAAATATAATGTGTTGATTTTGTATGGAATTTACTGATCTTACGTTGCGAAAGATCTTTCGCCTTGGACTTTTAAGGGTGTAACAAAATTCAGACATTAGAGTTAGATATTCCTGGAAAAAAACCCTATTAAGAACTAAGATACGATCCTATAATGGAACTAGGAAACGGGGCAAGATCCTGTCTGTTTTTTACAGTTTGCTATAAGGACCACATTAGCCAATTTTGAATTTCCCTCCTAAATTTGAAAATTATTTGAATTTGAAATATTCAGACACGTATCAAGTGACTCAAATTGGGGGAGCTACCTGATAAGTACCGCGTATATATACATATAAAGAGAAAAATATGATGATTTTTAAGAATTATTTTTGATATTGGTAGGGTGTCCTTTTGTAAATTAAAAACTTTATTAACAAGTCAATTTGTTACAGAAATTAGGCGTGTCAAAGAATAGAATTATAATGCACACTGGAGAAAAAGACCTGAAAAAATTGGGCTTGTTTGATAAGTTAAATGGAAATAAATACTCTAATATTTGGGGCAACAATGAAAATGAGTGCGATAAAGTTGATGGAACGGATGGCAGCATGTTTCCACCGCACCTGATCAACGACCCGAATAAAAAATTAAATATTTACTCAGCAGACATGTGCCGAGTTCTACCTCTTCAGTTTGAAGGCCATTCTTTTGCTCAGGGCATACCAACTTTGAGGTAAAAATGAAAATTATGACTCAAGATGAAACATCAGTCGTTTATTCCTAGACTTCAATTAGACTGTCGTCAAATCTTTTCCAATCCACATTCGACTTCCACACATTTGCTTTTCCGGCGCAGAAGGTCACTGAGCAACTGCAATACGCCATTTCATTGTTTTAAATCTTATTCACATTTGTACTTTTCTCTCATTTGTTAGATTTCAGCAAATATATGAAAGAAAAAGGAACAACTGTGTGGAAGCTGACTATATTTTCGGAATTCTTTATTTGCTCGTTTTGTACAAGTTTAATCAATGGTTATTGTAAATCTTCAGTGATTGTACTGATAAATTACCGGACCTTCACGTCAAATGTTCGAGTTCAGTTCTCGATGCATTTTCATTTTTTTTTTTATTTCTTTAAATCAGTCTTTTGCCAAATTCAGACTTAAAGAGACTGATAAAGAACCATATTTAAACATGCATCCAGTTGTTTATCATGTCAAAGATTCGATTATGTAAGAGACACAATTGAAATTCTCATATAAATGACATTCAGTTAATAAATCAAGTTCATTAACAGCTTGAGATGTTGATAACCTTATGAGTTACTTATAAACTAATGAGTATCTCAAGTTGTTAATTAACTTGAGTACTTGCATGAAACTTGGCTATATTTTAGTGGAAATTAATTCCAATTATCATTTTGCAATTTGATTTTAGGTATCGACTAGCTGACGATGTTTTCAACGCAAATGCCGAGGAGAATAACTGTTTTTGCCACAATGACACAACCACATTAACGTGCCCACCCATGGGTATCTTCAACACTTCCAAGTGCGTTTTCAGTCTCCCAATACTGACGTCATTTCCCCATTTTTACCGCGGAGATAAGGCTCTGTTTAATTATGTGGATGGATTCAATCCCAAAAAGGAACTTCACGAAACTTACGTTGATCTTCATCCCGTAAGAATTACTTGACCAATTCAATACCACTTGGCATTCTGTGTTTTAAGGAACAACAATTTATTTCGGCTTTTCTTTTTTACTTTTCAGCGTCTTGCTGTACCGATGGCTGGTTCATCTCGGTTCCAAATTAACGCGTATTTACAAGAGGAGCAGGCTAAAAGATTGAAATTGGATGCTGGTCATATTGTGCCAATTTTATGGCTCGATGTTAGCATTGGTCCTTTTCCAAATGACATGCTGTCCTTGCTGCATCATGCCTATTACACTGCAAATATAGGTGAAGGTGTTTTTCAATGGGGAAGCTTGATCTGCTTCATTCTGTGCTGTTGGTATTTGATTCAGGTTACTTTTTCAATTCGAAAATTCAGGAAACCTCAACTATTACATAGGAATATTTCAGGTCAAGGTCCCCTGATCACTAATGAAAACGTGACATGCGAAACCATGGGTTCGTTGAACTGAATAAGAAGAATACCACTTGTTCAGTTGTAATATGTGAATCATTACTATGCAGAGAAAATAGATAAATAAGCATTACTGACATTGCTAGAAAGTTGATCCTATATTTATCGAAAAATCGAAGATTACTATCCTAAGTTAGTAAAAAGTGTTGATTTTGACATATATTGTCCGTTTTAAAAGAATAATTGTCAACAAATTGATACATTTTGTTAACTTGAGATAATAATTTCTCAAATTTTCCAAATATATTTAGTAATACTGTCAGTAATTTTTATTAATAAATTTTTCTCTCGGTGTACTCTGATATTCATTTTGTTATACAACATGGTAAAGGAGTTTCTAAATTTTCAGTTACAGAACATTATACATTGGTAAACATTAAATGATGAATTTTAATATTTATAAAAAAAGTAGAACCGCTTTTTTAAAGATTATAATGGCATGTAAAAGAAAATTGCACAAACATGATGTATATTTACGAAATTTTGTAATAATGACTGTTAACAATTATTACAATAATAATAAAGTTATTTATGGTTCCACTTTCTTAGGAAAGATAGTAAATGTTATCTTCTTTCTCTCAGAGTACTCGTTCGTGAAAACTTTGTTATTTATAACTCAGGGAATTCGTATGTTAATGTTTGTAAACTTTGTTCATATCTAATGTATGATTGTATATAATTATTGTTTACAAATTCACTCTAATCATTTGTAAATACTCTTCAAAATGCTCATTTTTCTTTAGAATTAAGACTGTTTGACGTGAAAAACCAAACATGAAACATCAAAGGTCGCGGCGTTTATTGTGCTTTCTATTTGTCATTTATAGCTTAAAGGGAATTTTACACCGAGAAAAATTTATTAGCTGTTACTGTTATATTTTATAAAAATTATATACTTTTGTACTATTGTATAAATACTTAATATAGTATTTATACTATTTATATATATATATTTACTATATTTTAAAAAAATATTACAAAAAGGATCGTTATCAATCCTTATCCATTGATAATGATATTTTTTTGTAGTATTTGTTTAAAATACTACATATTTAATAAGGAATATTATAACGTATAGTAGCAACTGTTAATCAATTTCTCTCAGTATAGGAATTTTGTAGTAACTATCCAGATGATTCTTAAAATCAATGTTTTTTCTATTAAATCATTCATCTATTTTTACGTCGATATGAGTTCATGAATTCAAAAATTACTAGAACTGGTTCAGAATGACAAATTAAAAAACTTCTACTGGTCACGCCATCTAGCGGTACAATAAGCTTTATACAGATATCATATTCGTTATCACCGGCGTTCAAATAATCGTGCGACATTTTTTTCATCGGTATTCCATTAATTAGTAATCGTTATTCAATTAATTATCTTTGAGATTACACTGACCGAGCTTTAATCGTCGTCGCTAATTAGCATAATTTAACTTATTTATTAAAGCTTGTTGTTTCGGTTCGTGATTCACTTTTCGCTAACTTTTATGCATCTAAAAAGTAATAGTTAGGAAAGTATGCGTCAGTAAAACTTGTAGCCAAGTTACATGAAGTATCACAACAGTTCTTAAGCATATTTTACTTAATTTAACTAGATTTATATGTAGAAATCTATTTGATTTTTTAACCTTTTTTTCAATTCTTTTCACGTTATCACATAAGTTTTTACCTTTAATAATATAAATTGTAAATAAATGAAAAATAAAAAGTAAAAACGTGTACATTTACAAATATTATCATAAAAAATTGTACATATCAAATTTAAAATACCTTCTAAATGAATTTTACTAGAGACTGACATGTAAAATATGTACAGAATGTCCGAAAACAAAATTATTTTTGATTCATTTGTTCAACTAATTTATGTAAATCTAAGTTTTGCAGGTTTTTTATGCTTTTGATTTAGTGATCAAGCTTAGAATTGACCTAGGTCAACGTCATTGTAAACTGTAAAAGTAAAGTACAAATAAAAGTATATATTTGTTTACTACTAGCTACCATGTTCTGCTTGTTCTTCTGTTATGTTTTTTAAATATATGTATATACTTGATAGCCGATCGAACGAGTCACGTAATCGTTCATTGATGACTCCGACGCATTATCAAGCGTGATATTTTTATTTGCGTGGTTCCAAGACGGATAACCCCTTGGCTCATCGTTCGCACGACATTTTCTAAGAAATATCAGCCAGACTAACGATAGCACATTTTTGTTCGGTCATGTCGTGTCTACGCTTAACTTTTGTATGTTATCCGGACGATTACCATGACACGTGTCGCCGATTGGCTGATGATTTATTGTAGGATACGTCTCGGCGAGATTTTGTTATTGTTATTACTGCCGCTGTCTCGTTAGAGTCCGAATCAAGATTAAGTCGACATTAATATTGTAAGACCTGTATCTTCTTCTGTGAATAAGATAACTTCCAGGTCTCTTATCTTTGTTTCACCATAACGCCATATGTTGGAGTGAGATACATAGAGATATGTATATATATAGATAAGAACACGTGAGAGTTAGGTCAGATATAAAAGCCATGTATTTATATGTTGTTTCCCATGTGAATGAAAATATTGTTACTGCCAGATTTGTTGATTTAGAGTAATAAATTCTGCAGATTATTTTTATATGTAGCGATGTTTATTTCTTTAACTCACCTACTCCTACTAATTTGGAGTTATATGATATAATAATTTTTTTATCTGCTAAGATGAAATCATAATATTGTAGTGAGACCGAAATTTTGATAGTATATTAGAAGTTTTTAAATTAGTCTTCATGTGCAAGTTTCTTCAAAAAGTTGTCTTTTGGAAATCGTTTCATCGACTATTTTGAAATTAGCTGAAAAACGATATCTAAAAGTTAGCTTTCTAAGAAAAGTTGCAATACATAAAGACTAATTTAACAAGTTTTAAATAAGTTTAACTTTCCAGTATCTGAAAAAACGATGAATTACGATAGACAAGTTTTTATTGTTTTCAAATCGTTTATATACAATGAAACTCAATAAAACTTTTGAATATATATATATAAAAAATTGACTGAGAATTGAACACGCGTCTAACGGTATCGCAATGTTCATGGGGGAATAGTTTATCCACTGCGCTACTGAACACTTATGTTAAATAGAAAAATATTAGCCTCTAGAATTAAAGGAACGACTGCAGTAATTGACTTTACGTTAAAAATTGGATATTTTTCAAACGGGTTAAATTATTCATAAAAATTATACTCTTATTAATACAAATGTACATTTTCAAAATAATTCCTTCATTTATAATTATATAATACAAAATATTTTTATACTATAACAATGGGAAAAATCAAAGAATTAAAAAAATATATATTTTTGTATTATCAACTATGAAGGTTTAATAATTAATTAAAATACTTCAAAATTAATAATAATTTGCGTTCCAGTAATACATGTACGTTATTGTAAAATTACGACATCAAACAATTGACCATGCTTTACGATGTAAGTTTTACAAAATGTATTGTACTATTACAATTACACTGAGAAAAAAGTAATAGTAAAATTGAAAACAATTTATATTCATTTGAGGATATCTCTGAAGAGTGAAAAATTTTACTATTAAAAATAGTAAAAATGATAATTATCAAAGCAATTTGTAGTACTTTTTTACTAATATTTACTACATGACTTTTAAATTTTCCTATTATTAACAGTAAAAATAATTACTTTTCCAATATATCCTCAAATTGATACAAAAAATAGTAATTTGTGATATATCTTTTTTCTCAGTGTAGTAACGGTAGTCTTCCGTCTATCGTAAAATTTTGAAAAACCTAATGCAACTGTCGAGTTCTTTTATCGTTTTCTAGTTTTTTTTATCGATTTTTATTGTTTTTCGGATATTGGGTTTTGACTTATGTTACGCTATAAACGAGGATAGTGTTTTCATATAAAAATAAAGATATATGTCACATGTATGATATTTAAATCATATAATGATTTGGACCATATAAATGTCTAATTTGTAGCTTATATGGATACATATATGTAACATGCGACATTACCTACATTTTAGGTAATTTAGGAGATCGATAACAAAGAAAACATGAACTATCCATCCTTTTATTATTTTTCCATAAAATACAATCATTGAAAAACATACTCTGTATATACATATTTTCCCGTAACAATTCAACTGCAAGACAAAAATTACAATATAAAATTATTGTTTGCAGGAGCGTAAACATAAAAAAAGTAAACAGTCAACTCTGTTGATAAAATAAAGCGAGACTGTTTCTTTTGAGGTAACTTTTTTGCCAAGTTTATTAGAAATTGAAAATATTTTTTTCTCATTTCAAAGCATAAGTGAAAGTAAATAAAAAGCAAACAAAAAATCGAACAAAAGTGTAACACTGAAATAGAGAAATATATCTATTAGATTTTTATTTGAATTTTATCAAAATTTAATAAGCTCAGAGCTTTCAGGTTCCAGGTATTCTATTCGCATTATTTTATTAATGTTAACGACATAACATGATTTAATAACAATTAAATCCCAACATTTTTGAAATATTTTTCATAAGCACAGTAAACTCCTTTCATTTATTAGAATTTTTCCTCAGTAACTTGTTGAATAATTAATTTTTACTTAACATTCATATTTGGCGCGGATGCGTGCGCATTGCATCTATAACTGCAACTTCACGTTGAGCTTAAGATTGGACGGTTTCTAATGCTCAAATAACTCCAGAAAACAATTTTCTGGTTAACATTAATTTACAGTTTTTCGAAAGTAAAAAAAAGAGCAAATAAATTATTTGGGAGATTCATCCAATCAAATCTTTTGGCATAGAAAAGTTTCCAGTTACGCTCCCGCTCACGTTAACGGCACTTCATTAATACTCAGCCACGTGAATTTTGGTCCTTACATTCACCAATGTTTATAAATAACTTTACAAGTATGTCATTAAAAATACGTGATTGCTGTTGTGTTCACCTGAAAAAAAACTCATTTGTTCGTATCGCTGCGCAACAATATCGAGTTATTTGGCATCTTTTGATCTTTATGGTACAAAATTAGTTTTACCTTACAAAAGATATACCTAACGTTTCCTTAACTTAATAATTACTTCTAAATTCTCCCAACAAAAAGTAACATGCCGATTCTCAGCGTCATTTACTTTTTTTTTCTCATTCAGACATCTGGATAACTGAATGAAAAAAAAATCGCTCCAGCTTATAACCTAATATAATATTCTTGTTACGATCCTGCGCACATGTCATTCTCATTAAGAAATTTCATATCTTTTTTTTTTCAATCTTACACTTTTGGACGGAATTCTGATTCAATTCGTGTCTTCCTCGTAGAGTTACTTAAAATGTACCTTATACAATTAAATTTCTCTCTCAAAAAAAAAAAAAAAAAAAAAAACACGTTATCCTTATTATAACCCTTTTTTCCTTCGTTTTACAGAAAGATGTTTCTTTTTTATTATATTTAAAGAAACAATACAACAAAAGAAACGTCGACATTGTTTCTATAAGGTCGTAAAAAATATTTTTGCAATCGGCTGACACCTGAAAATTGTTCAGAAATCATCCAATCGCATTTGTCTAAATGATGTTCGCTGCTGACGCGCAGCGCCATCCATGTGATGAGCAAAATTCTGCGTGTCTTCGCAATTCTTCGTTGGAAAAAAAAGAACCGAATGTAAAATTACAGCGAAAGTAGCGTAAAAGTGCAATGAACTGTAATAAACGGCTGATTTACAGTTGCAATTTTTACAGTGTACTTTATGGTTAAATTTACATCTTCGGCTTGTTGTACTACAAAATTTATGTATAAGTATGTACAATCTTGTCCGATTCCAATTTTAAATCGGAATCTAAGACGCGAGTTAGACAAAAAAAAGAGTGTCCCTAATTTACCCTAGACCATCATTAATCACCGCATTACACTTTTACCAATATCAGTATGAAAAGGTGAATTGCAGCGTAGGGACTTTTGCTTTTATTCGGTTATCATTCTCTTGTGTCGGTGACATCACTTATTTGGAATTTTGGAACGCAAGGTTGACGTTGCCTTTAGCATTTGCGGGTAAGGGATTGGATAAGTGTAACTTTTCCTGTCGGTTGGCAGCTCTGGCGAGGCAAATTAACGATACGATCAGAACGATGAAACCAATCACGGCTAATGCACCGGAAACGGCGGACCGTGCGATTGGCGGTACTTCTACGGCCATCTTCATGAGAGACCTTACTTCTTCTGGTAGCTCATCGACACCCTGTTAAATAACCAAACATATATTATACAGTAATAATTTTGGTAATTATTGGATAGAGCATCACTCTCTCCAACCGGTACCTTTTTTATGAAATTACCCTAATAGCGAATAATATTGTTTGATAATATTTAATATTTTATACATATTCATGTAAATTTGTCTTTAATATTTTAAAAATACTTTATATACTTTTAATAAATAAGATATGTCCGCCTCGAATAGCATTATAGAAATATTATTTCACTACTTTAAACATATTTTTAAAACATAACTCGATGGCCGCAGCCTTACTGCATCACCTTAAATGAAAGAAGCCATGAAGTCGTTTTCAAAGATAAAGAACGGTGAATTTGACGTCGAAGACAAAAAACGTAACTGAAGGATGAAGGTGTAAGAAAAAATTGTAGAGAATTGGAAGCATTATTGGATGAAGATTTGAGCCAAATGAAAAAAAAAACTTACACTTACTATACTATCTGTAGATGCAAAAAAAAATATGATTGCTTTACAAAAAGATATAATTATACATGCTACCAATTATTATAATTTTTCAATTTTCATTCAACTTGATCAAAAGTTGTCTACTAAAAGGAATTACTTACGTCCTCGAACCACATAATTGGAAAAACTATGTCAGGGAAGGACGCGACTTGTTTAATGTCGCTAACTTGGCTGACAGCAAGATTGATTTGGACCCGAGCTCGCGCTCTCAATGCCGTACCCATAGTCGGTTGAACGTCAATGTACAGCTGATGTTTTTCGGCCACTGGAGGTGAGATTCCCTCAACCGCCTCACGCAAGGCAGGGTCAGCTGTAATAACATTTCATTTTTAATGATAATAAATAATATATTTTTAACGTGCGATGACGTTTCGACCTTTATTGTGGTCATTATTCAAAATCTATCATGATATTTTAACACTAAAGTTGAAGTCAACATTTATCCGTCAATAGTTTCAAATTTTTTTGCAATTACAACTAATGCGTTTGGTGTGGTGAATTACTCATGACATTCTTAAATATATTTAATGATAATATATTTAAGAATGGAACAAGTTTCTTGAAAAAAATGTGAATTTAAGGTTAGAATATGTTAATGATAATAAAATAACAGAGAAATAGATAGAAATAAAAAAAAGAGTGAAGTTATGGCAATCTCTCAGTTTCCTCGCGAGCATCAATTTCCATCCGTAATCCGTATTAATTTACACATTACGATATTCGCTCTCGCGTTGAATAATTTTCATTTCATCATTGTCATTATTCCGCTTCCACATTGTGTCACCCCCATTTCGTCATTTTTAATGCATCAAATTCCTTTCCTTATCCTTGCAATCTTTAATTGATCATCCTCGTCCCATCAACCACAATTCGTAATCTTAATCCACCGATCTTTATTTCATTATGCGCGGTAGCTTCCCTTCATTTCTTCGCCTGCATTACATAATTGTCAGGCTTATCCTTTAAAAACGTCTCTTCTTCCCTCAAATTTACATATTTCCCAAGAACCGGCCGGGAAACACCCGGAAATGGACTCGTCGCTTCTTTTCGCGCGAATTTTCGGCACTTTCTACCAATTAACATAAGTCATTTTGCGTGAGAACGGCGCAACTTTCCTTGGATGCCATGCAGCATCACGTAACGAGCTAATCCCCGCGAAATTGCACACCGTTAGAAGCTAATACGTGTCTATCGCGCTATATATTTCTCAAAATTGTTTACAGATGGCGCGCGTTATCACGTGAGTGTAAAGTTGTTTTGGTGTGGAATTACGTTTCTAAATAGGAGTACGAAAGTCCGACCCAGGGTCTGTAGATTTCGCTCACGGTGTATACGGGAAAAAAAATAACACTGATACAGCCTTAAGTTACAGCAAATACAGTATGGGTTAACAACACCGCCAATTTAAGACTGATTTAATGTTGGTAACTATGTGATGCAGTATTAGAAACTAACATCAGTTCACT
>JABFPN010003815.1:0-16848 GCA_022817305.1 Leptoteleia sp. ZL-2020
ACTAAATGTAAAAATGGGGACAAATTACAATTCTTGTGATATTTAAAATACATTTTAAAAGAGATTATCAGTATTGTACAAGTTGTTATGGTACAGTATAATAAAAATGTTCATTTTTCTTATAACCGCTTTTAAACTGTGTATTAACTAAGACAAGAAGATGTCATTTGTCCCTCTTTTTACATTTAGTATAATAATTTTTATCCCAATTTTTTTCTCAGTGTAAGTGTGTTATTCGGGAGTAACTTCTTCGGGCTTCAATACGTGGCAAGGACCCCTGTCCTTGCAAGTTATATGCACAAAGATCTTTACAATATATAATAAGTAATATATGTACATGGTATACTTGTCCAGGTGTGTATAGCTGCCTATATATATATATATATATATATGTACAATGTATGGTTCGAAAGTTTTGCATTGTCGTTTGGTTACACCCGAAGTGGGCTTATAATGTGTTTTCCCATTCGTAAAAAGTTTTACTTCAAAAAACCTGAATGCTACAATAAATGTAACTAATGATGGCAACATTTTTATCAAACGACTTTATAAAAGTAGGCTTTATAAGAGTTACTACCCCCCTTGAAACGCGGTTTTTCAATATCTACAATTTTTAACCCCCCGCGAATTTCCGGGGCGAATAATTTCATATCAGTGTAATTGGGTCGTCGCAATTCCAGCGGCACACTTTCCGTCTTAGTATTTACGTAACCCGAACTAAACTGCAGCATTATTAAAAGAGATCCCTCCCCTTCTCTCTCTTTCTCGTTTCAAAAGACATTTTCATTTTCGACTTGCCAGATTATAGCGTGATTACAGCGGATATAATTGGGCGGCTCGTTCTCCTCGATGGTGTTCGATGCGGCACAATAGAACAATTTAATGGCGGTTATCTAACCCTAACATAATTGGCCTAATTGCAAATAAACGTACGGCACCGCACTCGACAATATATTGCAATAAGCGTTGCAAATAATTAGCGGATTCTGCTGAACGACAATAGCATTGGCCCGCGATAGTTTCTCGGACTGTCGGGGGGGCCCTCTTATCGAGCGAGTCACGTCGACACTCGTGAGAAAGTACCGAACGGTTCGGTAGCCGTGTCTCAAAAGTGAATTTTCGCAATCGAAAACGCAGCTATTTCACGGATTCGATCGCCGGTTATTAGGTACCCCTTTTTATATTCCCTTCTTATATATATGCACGCGCCGCAGTAATTTATTGGCGAACTAAGTAATTGGATTATGGTTGTCGTTGATTGTGCCCGCGCCAATAAAAGGCGGCGATTTTTAATTTCTACATTCCGTCGATGAAAAATGTAAATTAACTTTTTAATTGAATTGAATAATGGCTGCTTAATGAGATTAGTGTTTATAAGGGGTGGAATGCGAATTGTTTTAATTCCGACTAATTTTTAATTAAATGAATTTGACCAGCTGGTCAGTGGAATGTTATTTAAAACAGATAAACCATCGGAATGTTTGAACAGCCGAGTATTAGAAAGGGGAATAATTTTGGTTATGTATTAATTAAATTAAATTTTGCAGTGGTTTATATGATAATGAGATTATCGTGAAATAATTTTGATGTAGGTTTCGATTGGATTGTGCAAAAATTATTCGGTATTCAATGATTTTAAATATATTTTTTTCATGATATTATTTTGAGCGGAATTTTTATAGTTAAACATTGCGCTGAGCTCATAAATTTGACATTTCTAAGAGCATTTAAGAACCTCAAACTGGCAGCAAATTGTTACCCTTCGCTTTAGTCTTATTTTTTTTATTTTTATTATTATTGTTTGGTTTATTTTTTTATTTTTACCTTAAAATGTAATCACAGGCTATTTTCCACTTCTGAGATTTGCACTTATCCTTTGGGAAATTGCAGATCCATGAATCCGCTTGTAAACCAAAGTTTTGCTAAACTATAAATCTGATAGCACTTTTCCGTAGAAACATATCAACCTTTACCAATTTCGTCGGAATTCCTATGGAAATTAAATAATTGTTTTAATTAAATATTGAAAGTTTGTAGGAAAAAAAGTATAAATAAATAATGGAATGAAAATATAAAAGAGATGTATAAAGATAAATTGGGTTATAATGAAATATGTTCTTAGATAATGTAGCTTACTTTCATTTAATTTATTGGCTTTTATTGTTTAGAAAATCTTGCAGCGATGTACAGTTGTTGTTCAATATAAAACGAACGGTAGAGTTTTAAAAGTGTTGATGTGAAATTTGCAACGTTGGATTATGGCAAACAAATGATCATGGTCTATAAAACAAATAAAATTCTTTATTTTCTTCCGCTTGAAAAGACCTTTAAAGCAAGGCAACGTATGAAAATTTATTCAGAGATGCTTGTGTATTCATATTCAGCGTTGAAAATGTAGCAGATTGCAAACAATTTAAAACAAACGTGATTTATCATCATCAGACAACGGTGCAAAAATTAGAATTACTCTGCTCAAACGTTTTCACTAAGAATGCAGATACAATTATTTCAAATTTGGAAGTAAATTATAACATTTAACATGAAACAGTATTGAAAAGCGAATAAATAAACGTGATGCTGATGATGCCTTTTTACACTTGCAAGTCATATTTTGTTTTAAACTTCGCTATAAACTGTGAAACAAGATGAAAAACAAGACAAACATTGTAAAAAGACTTGGAATACATAAAGTTGAACGTTTAAAATGTAAATTGAAGAAAGGTAAATTGTAAGTAATTATTTACGCAGCTAAATTATAAATATGCTTTTTTTTCATAATTGTGGTCAACTGTAAGGTAACGGGTTCTGTTCCTTGATAATAACATTCTATCCAATACTTTCTTAAAATACAATTTATTATTTTTACTAGAACATGTGATAAGAGATAGTTTATATGTGTATAGGTACCTCGAAGTATTATAAAACTAGCATCTACTAAAAAATGTCTTTCAGCGTACATATTTTAAAATTGTAGACAATATAAATCACTACAAATATGGTACAAAACCGCGCACATTAAGTTAACGCGCGCGAAGATTAGGTTTCCGTATTAAAGTATAACGACATACACAATTTGGAACCTTGTAAAGTACATCGAATCCGCGTTTAATGAATGATCATCCAATTAAACGCCGTTTAAAGCTCTTCACTCTTTACTGCGGTTCCCCTTTCTTTTCTCGGTCTTTCCTCCTTTCTAACGTGCGTTATATTTATGACGAAAAAACGTGCATTATTAGCATTTTACATGCCTTGCTCACACGTGTCTCTTTTTACTCATATAATTTTAATAATCCACTTGTACCTCTTTTTTGGTAATATTCATTAAAATGCGCATTTCGCCGAAGCACTGCGTTAAGGTATTTGTTTCGCTTTATCGCGGTACGCTAATTTAGAGGGCAGGTTTTGCAAATTTATCGATGGACGGCACGTGAGTGCACGCCTCGGTCTTGGTATTTGCTCACGCTCGAAGACACGAAACCTCATAACACACAAGTTCCCCTTAATAAAGTACCCTACAGTACCCTCGCTTATGCAATAATTATAATTAATATTTCAACTTAAACGCGAGATTAGATTAATCATTATGAAGACATTAGTCAGCGGTTCGCTTGCTAAAGACGTTCCATTACTTTTCGGGTTCTGCGGTTAATTATAGGAACACTGAATTACGCATTGAATTCCAAAATATGATCGCATTTAATCAGTTTCATCGATTTCAAGCGATACCATTTAAATTTCGCAACACTGCTCGTGCGTTCCTAAATTTCAAAAGTTGTTTGCAAATAAATTTATCCACATATACAAAACTGATGTATGAAAAAATATTGTTAAAATTAAAAATTTGAACAGACAGTGATTTCAAATACTTTAGATGTTGTATAAATAGAATAAAAAATTGTTTGTCGACATCTTGAAAGACATAAATTTGATTAAATTAAAGACTGGTGAAATAAATACAAGGCAAAGTTTGTTTACATTTTGTATTTTCAACAAGTCCCACTATACAGTCTCATTGCATCTACTTATAGATCTTTAAACAATTCGTAACTTTGCGTCCTGCTGAAACAATGTCGATTAAAGGTTATTTAATGATTGTTTATTAATTCACAATCTGTTGCCAAGTATCTCGTGAATCAATAACTCCTTTTTAAGACGCTTCCACACTTGGGTCTTTACCACTCATTTATTTTGTTCGATGTGTAATTTCCGTTGATTACCTATGAGCAAACAAACTGGATAGTAGTTTTGGCTGCATTAGTTCGGAAAAGCTCCTTGTTTAATCAAACTTGCCATACTTTTGGGAAGCTCGCTTTGTTGTAGGAATTATTAGTTACAAGTGAAAGTGTATATTCTATTAGCTATCGATTTTATTGTGCACAAAGCAACGGAGCTAATGAAAAATGATTATTTTAACTGGTTTTTCAGCTATTACAAGAATTATAGTGAACTGTAAGTTTCTGTTTAAAGCGTTGGCGGTTAATCGCTTTTTAATAAGAAAGTTCGACTAATTTTCAAAACCTCACGACACGTAACAGAAATATCCAAGCGACAAGAGTGGTGCAACGCTCTGGCATTATTAACACCCCATAGACACGCATTTTCCTAGTAAAATCCTGTTATTAAAGTCACGCTCGTAAAAAGAAAGTGGACCAACGACTCTATAATTTTGGGTCACGCCAAGTGCAAAGTGTGTGGCTTATCAATGCTGGCGGCAAAATGCAATGCTGAGTTAAGGTTAGAGAAATGGTATTTAGTTGAACTTCGATTGAAAAGCCTGTAGTTAAAATGTAACTTTACATAAAAAAAAATGATTGCAAATATTATCACTCCGATTCAAATCTTAATTTACTTTTTTTCATCTGAATAAACGTTTAAATTTGTGCATATTAAAACTGTAGAATTTACGGACTTATTTATTTTTAAATAAAAAATAATCAGAACAGAAACACAGTTATATCAACCACTGCCGTGTAAAAGCTTCATTACCAACCGTCAATAACTTGGAGCACAACCTAAAGTGCGTTATATTCTGCAGCATTTTTCCTTTCTAACAAAGAAAGTCAATACCAACTAACGGCATGAATCCATCTTAACGAAAATCACAAAAAGCATCGTAAAACTTTAATTGTGAATTTAATACCTCCAATACCTAAATAAAACGGCGCGGTGTCGCGCCATCGACATTAAAAATGAAATATTACGAGCTCTTTTACGCTTTATCAACAGTCCGAACGTGGCGTTATTCATAAGCCGTGGTTTGATTTCATCAAACCCATCGTAAATTATGTGTCTGTGAAACGCGAGAATAAAGAGCCATTAATAATTGGGCGTTAATTATATTGAAACTCTTCTTTTTTTTTTTTTTTTGTGCGACGCACTTTTATTACGGATTACCACGGGCAATGCCAAACTTGTTACATTTAATACAAATTCGACGCAATTTTACACAAATAAATGACGAAATATAGTAAAAAAAATGGAGCAACGTAAAAATCTTCCCCGTGGAAACGCCGATGCGACGCAATAAAGTTGCTTTAATCTTGGCTCTACATGGCACTAACGGCGCCTGCGAGGATATCGTTAATGGGATAGGATACTCGTTGACGTGGCGCAATGATTACCGGCGCGGCATTATTTCGCCAAACTTTACGAGCCGGATTCAATTTTTTACTTATTATCTTATTAATGCATTTAGTAGCGAATTTCAGTCCAATTACTTATAACGCAAGTTCGTTCCGCGGTTATTGAACCGCGATGAATTTGCGCGATGATCGATCCACATTTATTTCCTTACGGTCATTCGGCCGTTGCTTTAATCGAATACTTTGCCGGAAAATCGTGCAAATATTTTGCAATATTTATGCGCCGGGGAAATTAATTAAACATCGCGGATTTCGCTCCAACATTGCGGGACAGAAACTCCGAGACAACTTTGGCCGAGGAATTCTTTTCAGTTCCGTTAGGATTCGAGAAATTTTATTTAAGCTATGTTTTCTAATTAAATGAACTATTTCGCTGGCAAAAGTATCTATGCGGAAATTTTGGAAATTAAACATGTCGGATGTAATTCGTCGGTATAAAGAAAGCTCGAGAGCGTTTTCATAATTTTCAATATGCTAAAGATTTTTGGAAGCGACTGCTCACGCTTTGAGAAAATGCCTTCTTTATCGGTATCGTAATAATTTCTACATTTTAATGCTCAACTTTTGTCTGACAATTTTAACTTATTTTTTTTTTTATTATTATTCCTCTTTATATAATCAACATTTAATCACACTTTGCATAAGCACATCCTTAATTTCAATCTAAAATTCAATACCGTCGTAAAAAGAATATATTACATTTTAAAAGTCCAATTCATAAAGTTTAATCTTTACTGCCACTGGTAAAGATTTCACGTCCGAATTCAAAGCCTCGTTCGAAATATCTCTCCCGATTAAACATGCTAATGTTTGTGTTACATTTACTCCGGGTTGCTTCAGAATGATTGTATTACGGATTAAATATGAGAATTTGAAAAGAATACAAAATTCATGGAATTACAGCACTTCGCACTCCGGGGACAGTTGCATTAGCATAAGCAGAAGCGCGCCGCCATTAAAAGAATTTCTATTGGATATTAGTACACGCGAGAAATAATATTAAATTGATATTTCCTCAAATCGCATTAAGTTAAACGCGGCGCTCGTTTTGTGCTTATTGGTGTGTTTGTGCAAGTCAAAAGGAAGTTGAAAACGCAAACGAAAGTATAACGTCCTTAAATTATGCGCGAGCGTTACTTTTAAAAACTTATAATTTAATTTGCAATTAGAGCGAAATTCAACACGAAGCTTAATCGCTTTACGGCAAAAAGGAATGCCATTAGATGAAGCGTAATAGATACGTTTCGACGCATTCGATTTTATTTATTCGCGGTAGAATTTTATTTTACCGCGCAGTTAAATTTCGCGTTTGAATACACACCCGTTCCTTCTCTATCTCTGTCTCCCTCGCGCCCGCCTCTGTCTCACGGTCTACGCATACTCCTATTTCTCTCACTTTCTGGATTCTCAGCCGTATTTCATAATGGACCTGAAAAATAAATCGTTTCCAACATGATGAATATAAATCAGCAATCTTTGTAAAGAATTTCAAAGAAAACTTGATAAAATTAAATAATATCAAAGAGGGAAATTATGTTTGTTTAAATTTGTTAAAAAATTATTATGAAATTATACTGAGAAACAAGCTTTGTTTAGATGTTGCATTTTAAATATCTTTTGTCTTCCCGAGCATTACAGGAAAATTTATTTAGTAGTTTCTGGTAAATTAATAATAACTATAATAATTACTAATAACTAAATGATATTAGTTTTACAAATAAATCTCCGTGGTTTAACAAAAGATGGCGCCATCAGTGAGATATTGTTCAAATTATCTGTTGGAAATGTCATATCGTAAGGTCGTATCATCCCTCGACAACACATCTTTGATATATTAGCGTTTTTGTAACGGCATCAGATATTCGTTTTCCTTAAAAAAACATCGAGTTTTAACTGCTAATAAGTTATTAGTAGTTTATTGGTGATTATTAGTGTCCCCTCAGTTATTATAAAATACAGTAATAGCTGGTAATAAATTCCTCTCGGTGTACGTTTATTTCGTGCGGTTTCCATTTGTACCAGTTGATTTCAAAATTTCGCAATTACGCCTCTGGGTGCTTTCCTCGTAAGAGACAACAATCAAATTAAAACGAAATCCGAGTCCGATTAATTGCCGCGGCTGATATGCCGGCGATAGTGTAATGCACTCGGCGTTCCGCCCCTTTGTCCCGATAGGACGTGCGAAAGACGCAGATACTCATCATTAAGCGTCCGCGATTACCATTTTTGTGGAGATTCGCTTGCGGATTAAGTGCAGTTTCTGCGGAACGACTCGCGCGGACCGAGAGTCACCGAAATGGCCGAGGCGAAACCAGACGCGCCGTTTGACGATACAATCGAAGAAACTTGATACTCTGAGGTCTCAACTGCCGCTTCCAAGGACCGGGGAATCTCGCAGCTTTTGGCGAGGCGAATCGGCCGGGGCGCGCTATGCATTTTGCATTGTGCAAAAACGCTCATTTGGCGAAACGACGCGCGCACTCGCCGTATCTTTACTCGCATCTGATGATCACCAGCCGCCTTTGGCTTTCTGCTGAGAAAAGCACAAAAGAATTAGCCGATCGATTATCCGACTAATTATCTGGACCACGAAATGATCCTCGCCCGGTAAGAAGGGCTGCGAATGAGTGCGGCGTTGCTTGCATAATTGATGCGAGAAGACGAAATTAGGAATTGCGTTTAAGTTTGATTTGTGAGCTCGACTTGCAAAGATATATGTACAAGTTTATTTGAATTATATGAATGACATTTTAAGTTCGGATATTGAGGTAATTGATAAATTATATCTGGAGAATAAAACTTTATCTATATTTAATGTATTATTGTAAACGAATGAAAGCTTCTACGACGTTTTATGGAAAGCAATTTTAAAATCTTTTGTAGCAATTAGAAAAATTATAACTCTGCCTGACATTTTAAAATTGACATATTAGTTTTTAGAAGTTTCTTTTGGTAATGATATCTTTATCCCACATTACAATAATAAATATTGCTCCGAAAATGAAAATCCAAACTTAGCTTACACGTCAGTGTGGAATTCGGGCCGAAATTTCCACACCGTCGGTGGGTTCAACTTTTACGGACGCGACTCTAATTCCGTCGCTTTCACTTAATACCGTACCGTCGATTATATTTAACCGGTATTTGAAATCGAACCGGCGACAGAAAAGAAGTTGTTTAAAGCCGCTGATAATCATTTGTACAGAAGCACTTGGGTAAATAATCGCAGCTTGTACGACATCTCCTTTTTCTCTCTCTCTCTCCCTCCCTCTCCTTCCTTCCTTCTTTCTTCTTTTCTCCTTCATTTTCTTCTTCCTTTTACCAAGCAAATAAAGGCACTGGGCGCCTATTGAGAACCTCATTAAAATGAATCTCTTTGTATAAACGGGACGATATCACGCAGAAAAAAAAGAGGTCAGGCAGACGGTTGTTGCGATGTTGCCTTCGCAAGAGAAATATTCGAGGATACTTTAAAGCTGGACAATTAATCGCGGAAAACTTCTCGCTGCCTTTCTGTCCTATCAAAGTGTGTGCTGTATTTTCTAGTCGTCGCGTTCCGACTTTTCGAGTTTAACTGGGATTGTTTCGCCCTCCACCTTTCAGGTCCCATTATAGTCTCGACAAATCTAATTAACAAAGTCGTTTACTTATCTAAATGGATTCCAAAGTCGTTCGTTTCGCTGAGCAGCTTTTCCGTATGCCCGTAGTCTCGTATTTACAGTACTAATGTTGAAGTCGGTTCTTGATATAGAGTAGATTAACAATAAATCTTTGGGGCAATTGTAATTATGGCACGGCTGCCTTGATGTCAATCTCATTATCTTAATCGTAACAAATCTTTCGATTGTTTATGCGATAAAGGTGCGCGTTTAAGCCGAGTCCCGGTCGTACCCCGGAGTCGGAGGGGTGATATTTTTCTGAAGGTTTTAGATCTCGCGAAAAATTTTACACGAGACGGAAGATTTAATTATGAAGAGAAATGGTTTGCTGTGTTTAATTATATCGGTGCAATCATGCACTGTAAACAATGTCCACTTAGTTTAACCTGGTTATTCTAATAAGTGGATTTTCCACTCAGTATTTCTATAAAGGTGTTTAGATTATTAATGTATTGTGAAGAGTTTATGATACAATCAGAGTTTTTGCAAATCTCATCGATAAAAAGGTATGGTCATAGGACTAAAGATAATACTAAATTTCTCGGAAATTCTTTCTCACTTTTTTGGCTTCAAAATAGACATTTTCAAACGACAAAGAAATATCAGATGCTGATACGGAATTGCTAATATTTCAAGGTTATGTTGTCGAGAGATGTCCAAAAAAAATGTAGTTTAAGAATTCTCTAAGATGTTAGAAATTTGATGTATATATCTATCTATACTACGTATGAAAATATGTATATTTTAACGTGCGTACGATCGATAAATGAAAAGAAGTTTTTTTTTTAATTATATTATACAGAATATATTTCATACTTCATTTCTAGATTAGCTGGATACTCTGATGTATCTAATTTGTGAAATTGAAACATCTTCCTTCGGAATACTAAATTTTTTTTTAATTCTTCCATTACAGTATTATTTCGGTGCACTAAAAAATGATTTGTGTTCAAATAGACTAGTATTATCGGTGCAAACTTGTTGGTTTACTCATACGTTACAATATATCGAATCGATTCCCAAATGGTGGTAACAGTTCTGCGAGTTATTGTGTTCATTTTACAAGTAGACATATTCTTCTAATAAATAAAGGTTTACTTAGTATTATTTATACACTGAGAAAAAAAAATACGTTAATTTTTCGTATATAATTAGGAAACTGAAACTATATGTAGCGTATAAGAAATTTTCAAATTAAATATATGAAAACTTAGCACATATATGACACTACTTAATATAATTATGTTTCCTTTTCGCATACTTAATGCTAAGCTTTCATACATTTTATTTGAAATTTTCTTATACTTTCCGTATAGTCTCAGTTTCCTAACTATATACGAAAAATTAATATATTCTTTTTCTCAGTGTAATGTTATTATGTAATTACGAGTCCTACAATCACATTCCTATAATCACGAAAATCTTAATCTCCTACATATCCACTAAAAATTCTTACTTTTAACAAAAATCCTACTGATTTTAAAAGAAAAGTTCCAAATAAGCAGTTTTCTTCTCACAAACTAAATTTTTTTTTTACGAGCGTACTAAATTCCTAAAAGCAAATAAAATCTAAACACAGTAATCCTCCCGGTGGAATCGAAACGGCAGCCCGAAACCAGTTACGAAAGTGCGCAAATCATGTTGACGAGGCGGGTTAATAATATTGCAACGACTGTTTATCTAGCGCCATTTCCGCGGTATCTAAATCTAAATGAACTGGATTCAAAATAATTGTCAACTTGGGGTCCCATAATAAATTCCATTAGCTGGTTTATGGGGGGAGATAAAATTTGATCGCCGAAGCGTCTCCTCGAAGCGAGGCCCAGTGAAATTCGTCTTTATTAGCCTATATCTCACTGTTTTTCGGATGCTATCTCGCTCACTCTCTCCCCCCTTCTCCCTTTCTCTCTCTTGCCAAATCCATAGTCATTTTCCGTCTAATGAATGGCTCGATTATAATCATTGAAGTAATTCTATATAACGAGCATTTGTACACGCGTGTTCCCGAATAACACCTTCATCGTTGCTCTCTCGCACTCTTGAATTTTCAGTTCCCTTCTCCCACGAACGTCGGGATGAATTATGTCCATAACGCGTGCTAAGACCACACCCCCTACTAGCTTGTATCTGCCGAGTATTACGATATAAGCTACGCTCGCATTATGTATACGTACGGTACACGTACACGTGTCCCAGCTCATTTATTCGAATACATGGCGCTGGAGAGGGGTAGCGGGCATAAATGTAGGTAGCACGAATAAGAGGTCATCTACATATCGCGGCCAGCTGAGGGTGACGTTTTACTTCATCGTTTCTCTTTTCGCTTTCCCCCCACCCCTCGCCCGAAACCCCCCTCCCCCTCCTGTCCACCCTCGGTCGCTCGTTTTTTCTTTTTCTTTTTTTTTTCTTTTTTCTTTCGCGTAATATATACACATCAAACACGTAAACTGATTCGAAAAAAAGACCGTGCGAACATTCCGACGGTCGTAAATAATCGCGCGATGTAAATTTTACCATTAAACGTCAGCTGATTATAATATCAAACACACTTGTCACATGATATCTCGCTCGCAAACATTATTAGACGGAAATGCGGAAACAGTGTAGATGCCTCGACGCTAATCCCGTTGGTATAATCGCGGGCAATGGGATGGGACTTTTGAGTCAAAAGTTTTGGGTAAATGGTGACTCGAATTACCCAGCCGCGATCGATTAATTGGTCGCGATTGGCACGGAAATTTGAGAGGAATTTGTCCAGTTGGGGGGGAGACCATTAGCCGGGAAGTTTTCATGATTAATTCGCGGCGAAGTGATAAATAAGGGTATTATGCGAGTGAATTTAAAATGTTAATATAAGTGGGTGGAAGTTTCTTTAGCGGATGGCGAAGTCGTAGTTTTGGACTTTAGATAACACGGGGGTGGTATATAAATTTGATGATAATTTGTTACAAAAATGATGGTTCGAACGCGGTGTCTTAAAATTTAATAGAAAAGTTGTGGGATGGATTGTTTTGAAATTGGTTTCAGTGAAATTAGTATAATTAATTTGTATAGCGAATGTTATTCGAATGATCGCTTTATTAGCGGACACGATACAGAACTCTACTTACGGATTCACGATTCGTGAAGATAATTTTATCTATTTCCGCGATACGAGGAACACGCTTGGCTATTCTATGACTGGGGTAAAGCTCTGCTCAGTCCATAAATTGGACAATCTCACAATCGAGGCGTAAAACGTACACATGTACCGGCAAACAGATGTACGCGGACTTAAATATATACGGAAACCAATTACTGTAGAAGCAGGTGGAAACGGACGAATTCACGAACCAGGTTTCGGGCTTACTGATTTTTCTCTGTGTTTAGCGTTCACATTAGCATATGACTTTATTCCATTATTCCAGTTTTCTCAGCCATTTTAAATTAATACTTAATTCAATTGCTGCATCATGGAGTCCGGCGTTTATTTTAACTTTGTCGTCAGTTTGTAGTTACTGTTTGGTTTTCATAAACACCTTCTTTAAAGTGCTTGTGACGAGTTAAGAATTGTAAATTCAACCTAAAATATACAAATGGAATATTTCTAATGAAGATATATTAATATTTGGTACACGGGGAGAAATTTCCATGCTAAAACAAAATGTTCAGTTGTTAAAATAGCATGGATACAATGCTATGTTTCATATGCTAGCCTCCAAATGCAAAATTTACTTTTCATTAGATGCTACGAGTTGAAGTTTGTATTTAAAACGGCTCGATGCTAAATCAGCATGGGATCTACGCTAGAATAATCAATGCAGATATTTATGACGTGCAATTGAGAAAAAGGTTATAATTGAGTGTTTAAATAAAATGTTACAGAAAAACATAAAGAAATAATATTAATTTAAACATAAAGAAATATTATTAATTTAAATTGCACGGAAACTTTTGTTACACGATAGTTTTTTCTTGTCACACGACATATACGTCCATAACGCGATACACTGTTAAATATTTTTGACTTTTTATTATTTTTATTATTTAACCAAATTTTAAGAGTTAAAATTAAACTAACTTTGAATACTGACATATGGCGTTTTTGGCATGAAAGTAGATGCCGAACCAATCACAAGGTGAAGTTAACTTCAAAACATCATATGCTGATTTAGCATCAGATAACTGTTCAATTAACATTTTAAAGTCTGCATTTAGAAAAAATTTAATTTAGCATGGAAATTTTTTTCGTGTAATGTTTCGAAAGAACTTATATTATATATATTTATATAAAGATAATCTATGTAAATATATACTTTCAAATTGAACAAAAGATAATATTCCTCAGATAAATATTGTTTAATGTTAAGTGTCAGTGTAATTAAGTAATATTTGACTAATGCGATAATTTTTTTTGCTTTACAGGCCCAGACTTGGGAGTGAATTGCAGTTAGGTAAGTGTATATTTAATATTATGATTACACTGGTATATTGCTTTTCTTTTGTTTATAATGTATCACAATAATAGTATATAACAAGTTAAATTTTCTGGCAACCAAAACACCTGGTACAAACAAAAAATTATCCTCAAAAATGGTGCATTAATTAATGTTCCGTACATAGATATAATAGGAAGAGTTCAAAAAATTTCTTGACTCCGCTGAAAGGTTTTAAAAATGCACGCCAAAATTCATAATGTAACGTGTTTAAATTAAACACGCCTTGTCTAATGGTAACCGAAATTTGAGACAAGCCAAAACTATGCGAGTAGAAGGACAAAAGTGTGAAATTCGTGTAAGCAGTTTAGTACCAGCCATCGATGTGATAAAATGGCGGTTAAAATGCAAATTTCTCGTGTGTGCCGGCTATGAAGTTTCGCGCGCCACCTTGAATAATTACACTAAACTCGGCAATTACGCGGAAACGTGCGTGGTGCATCGATGTTTCTCAAATGCCAAAGCCAAATGCCTGGAATTATTAGACGCGGAAGAAGCGACGCGACACTTTTTGGGCGAAACGAAGGGGAGGGGAGGGGGGGGGGTCTGATCGATGGCGCGTATTAGCCCGGCGCGGCAAAATGGTTAGTCAAATCATCAACTTTTACGGCTACCCGTCTTTATGCGCGTCGCACCGTTATCTCGGGGCCCAAATCGCACAAGTAGCCGGACGAGAGGCTTAAAAAGCAACCGTATTAAGGCCGAAAACAAATTGCAACTGGCCACAATCTCGCGATGCAATCTGTGCCCGAGATCGGGTGGATACGCGGGATTCATATTTCGGTGCGTTCCAGACTTTCGTCTTTTACGGTCACTCACGGGCCCGTGACTTTGACTTTACAAATCGCCGACTCTGGCAAGACAAATGGCATTGATTATTTCGAGAAAACTTTAACGGGCCCGCCCCGCTCCCACACGCGGTGTCAAATATTTTACGCCCGCGTCCACTTTTCGGCCTTTTAAACGTGTAAACAAAAAATTATGGCCGCCTACTTTTGCCCCCGGGTAAACTCTGCCTTTTTACAAGGAGAAAAAGTAATGGATGATAAATTGCCGCGCATACTATTAAACGGAATAATTTATTGCGCGCGCTTATAAAAAACGGCGAAATTTGACAATTTCAATTGCCACGATTTCACGGTTGAATTTATCCGCGCGGAAATTTCGGTCGAAACACATTTTGTTAACAAAGTTCACGTTTAAGGACCGGCCCCGTTTAACGGCGATTATCCATTAAAGCGTATAACTTCATTTGGTTATCGGGGCCGTTGGTTTTGTCAGAGTAAACGCGATGCTCCGGTGACTCAAAGACAGTTCGACCGCTAAGTATTTCGGAGCGACCGTACCTTTTATGATGTCTGATTATAACGTTCGGACGTGGCCCCGTACTTTCGCATAAGCGGCTCGCAAATGATCGGGGCCCTCCACACATTGTTGCCGCGCGGTAAAATGCCACGTTGCTAAAACGTTTGCCGGGGTGTCCCGGTACCCCACACGGCCCATACGAATTTGTACTAATGCGACTCTCGCTCTTCCCACGTTTCGCGCGCATCAGATTTCAGATGCACTCGAAGAATGCGAATAATTGATGGCTGGCTTTATTCAATTAAACGTCCCACTCATTAGTCGCCATTGACAATCGGTAATTTTAATAAAATATGACGGATTCGGCGAGATTGAAAATGTGACTCGCGGGCGGCTAGCTTGGCACGTAAAATAGTGGATATTTAGGGCTGTCGCACTGGCAACGGCAAAGATTAAGCGCTTGTAAAATAAGCGCCCGTATATCGTGATGCATTCGCACGGGTAATTGGCGTTTAATGGATGACTTCATAAATAAAGTACAGAGGGGATGAAGACGCGGAATATCCGAAAATCCCGTTTAACAACAGTTTATGAATTTAACGCGCGGGATAACTTACGGTAATAATAGCGTAATCAATGTACGTGTAATTTTTGAAAGTTATAAGTAAATTATATATCAGAACTTTAACTCTACGTTGGATAATAAATGTATTATTTTAAAGGGTATTTAACGTAATGAAAATGTTTGCATTATTGTTTTTATGAAGCTTCTCGTGACGTTTACATTTAAACTATCATATTCAGAAATTCAGTTGTATTTGAATAATATTTATACGAGAAGTGGCAAGTGTTAAAAATTAACATCCGGCTACTCGAAATGGCCGATTAATTTGTAAACGGACTGTTGGCAACCTCTATGATGCAAATACTCGGAGCATATAAAGCCGATTACGCCAATAATTTACCGTAAAGGGAATTTGCAAAAAAAAAATTTGCAGGACCAAAGCGATTGATATCCTCCTTTATTTCACAATATTTCGACGTCGCACATTAATCTCCATCTTTACATGTATTTCAAAATGATTGCAATTACCGTCACTATTCTTTCCTCGTTGAAATTGGCCAAAAATTTTTTGAAGGGACAATTTATATCTCTTTCTAAATTGAACTCATTCTTCCTAGTATAACTATCTTTATCTAAATTGGTATATTCCATAATACCGTGCAACTCAAACTGAAAGACGTTCTAAAAAGCAAATCCCCCCCCTCGAGTTGCGCAGCATCCATCCAGACTCTGAACGAGAGCTAATTTTCATCCGCTGGGACGAGGCGAAGTAAGGTCGAGTGGATTTGGCATTCGAGCGACGATTCGAGACGGATAACATCGGCATTCCAGCAGGGATTGCCGAAGGTTTGCCGTTAACCGGACCACTCACGTGCGCCGCGTGAAAACAAGTCGGACGAGTCGGTGCATACGATTTCGACCAGTCCATTAGTTCGTTGGAGTCGCGGATCGCGGAAGAGGATCCGCAATACTTGTAAGCTTCGCACCGTCCGAGCCCCGATAAGCATCGAAAGCGTCGGGTATAATACGTTGGCCGATTCTCACCTCGCGGGTGTGTGAGGATGCTTCTCCCGGCAGCCGAGGAGGTGCGAGCCAATTCGGCCGGGTTCGCGGAAAATCGATTTCTGGCCGGGAGTTTTGAGATTGAGTCGTCGCGTCTCGTTCAAGTTCATTACGTAATGACGGGGGGGGGGGGAAGGACA
>JABFPN010003816.1:0-16847 GCA_022817305.1 Leptoteleia sp. ZL-2020
GCTTGAAGTGTTGCCACGAGATCTTCAACTTTGTTCGGACATGGCCACCGGTGTTGATAGTCTAGGTCAATTGCAGTGGGGCGATCTTGTTCAACTCGATGCCCAAACTGTTGGAGTTATTGTTCGCCTCGAACGTGAACTTTTCCATGTACTTTCTATGCATGGTAAGGTAATCGAGGCACGCCCTCAGGGATTAACGAAACGTCGAGACCACCGCAATGCGCAAGCCCTTGATTCCCAACAAAATTCAATCCAGCGTAAATGCGTCGTCAAAGTCATCGATGGGCCGCACGCGGGACGCGGTGGTGAAATTAAGCACCTTTATCGTAGTTTCGCATTTCTTCACTCAAGATTATACGTTGACAATGGTGGAATTTTTGTCTGCAAAACACGCCATTTGCAACTAGCTGGCGGTAATAAAACTATTGTACCATTGGCAGGACCTCTTAATGGATTTATGTCGCCCAGAGTAATTGCTTCTCCGATGCATCCTAGCAGGTAATTATTTCATTTCCAGCAATTTAATTATTGGATTAAATTATTTATTCGTTTAAATTAACAATAACATAATTATTTTAATCTGACTTGCAGTGATCTTTCGATATCCGTGTACATAAATAAATTTAAAATCAAATGTTGCATGTTAAAGTATTAAAAAATAATATTAAATGAAGTATAATGAAATCTAATTTATTAAATTTTACATCTATTCTATAGTGGCGGCATCGGTAGAGGAGGAGGCGGAGGAGGTGGTCGCGGACGTGGTCGCGGAGGCGGTGGTGGCCGACGCGAACGCGAACTTATTGGACAAACAATCAAAATCACTTGCGGACCTTACAAAGGCAATATTGGTATCGTCAAAGATGCTACTGAAACATGCGCCCGAGTTGAACTTCATTCTTCCTGCCAAACGATATCTGTTAACAAAGCCCATATTGCAAACGTTGGCGTACCAACTAAAGACGGTGGATTCAGCAGCTATGGCAGAACTCCTTCTTACGGTATTGGCGGACAAACTCCCATGTATTGCAGAGATGGATCCAAAACGCCAATGCTTGGATCACAGACACCTATGTATGAAAGTAAGTATTTAACAATTTATGCAGATATATCTGATTTCGGCATTTCATAGAACTATCAATATCATGGAATTTAATTTCAATTTTTCCATTTTCAATTTCAATCCTTAACAAAATTAATGTACAGTATTATATATTTTATAATTAAAATACTTGACAGCAACACGACTTATACGCGTTTTGCTATATGAGAAATAATGTAACAAGTAAATAACGTTTTATTATTCAATTTGTTTCAGATGGTTCGCGCACTCCCCATTATGGTTCGATGACACCATCCCACGACGGTTCCCGTACACCCGGCCAATCAGGAGTCTGGGACCCATCAGTCAGCAACACACCAGCTCGGCAAAACGATTTCGACAACTACAACATCGAGGACGGCGGTTCTCCATCAGGTTACGCTAATGAATATCCCCCAACTGGTGGACCTTACACTCCCCAAACTCCAGGAACCATGTACGGCTCGGAGCAAAGTTATGGACCATACCAGCAAAGTCCAAGCCCTGCGGGAAGCGTATCTGCCAGTCCTAGTCCGGCTGGTGGGTATGTCGCAACGCCATCTCCTGCCGGTACTGGTTACACCAACAGTCCTCACGCACCATTTGCAACACCTTCTCCAATGGGTTACAGCCCTATGACACCAGGTACAAGTCCTAATAATGAGTCAGATACTGAGGATTTTATGGAATTGAGGTTCTAATATAAAATAATATTGAAAGTTAAACAGTATTGAGTTAATAAATTGATAACTTAACAAATGTTTATAATACTAATTTATAATACTAAACCTGATAAAACCTGTAATGCTGATAAAGTCTAATGTTGATAATGTTGATAAAGTCAGTAATGTTAATAATGCTGATAATCTATATAGTGATATTGATAGTGATAGTAGTGATAGTAGCGACAGTAGCGATAGTAGTGATTGTAGCTCAATGATATGATTTCATGCCCAGCAAACGCGAAATTATTGAAACATTATTTCAATGGTAAACACACTGAAAAAATGTTAAGTACAATGAACGAAGCAATGTTAAACATATTGCAAAAAAAGTTAAATACAGTGAACAAAGTAATGGTAAAGAGATTGAAAAATATAATGGTAAAAGAAAATACAGTGATGTAGATCCCGATGATGATGATGATGATGATAACTTTGAATCTGGTATTTTTTATTTCTAATCAGATGATTTTCATTTTTATCAGACTTCATCAGACTTCATCAGATTTTATCAGACTTAAAGTTGAAAAAAATATCAATTCGGAAATCTAATGATCGCTGGTGACCGCCCAAATATATACTCCTAAATAAATACAAACTTTTTGACAAATCGGTAAGAAAGAAGCCAGCAGTGTGCGTCGCGAGCTGTGTTATAAAATATAGTTAAGAAAATAAAAAGAAATGAAAAAAAAATAAAAAAAGAATAAAAAAAGATAAAAGAAAAAGATTTTTTTCCTATACCTTTGTAACAGATTTTAATTAAATTTATTTATCCTTAAGGTGATGTATCAAGTCTGTTGTCACGGAGTTAGTATCTTTTATAGTCAAAATTTTATGATCTACGGACCAGAGCGCTATTCTATGGACACGGGAATATATTTTGATTCGGAAACATATATGTATTGATGAATATTCTCAACATATTTTGGAAAGTGCTGCTTCCTTTTGAGCAGACGACAAAAAAATCGCACTTTCCAAAATACGTTAAGAATATTCAACAATACACATATTTTTGTGAATCAAAGTATACTCCCGTCTCCATAGAATAGCGTTCTGGTCCGTAGATTATAAAATATATATTAATTGAATTTTGAGTAGAAAAGACACTAATTCCGTGATTTGATATTTTATAATCTTGATACATCATCATTACGCATAATGATTTGATACATCACCTTAATAAATCGTGAAAAAAGAAAGCCGTAATGTGCGTCTTAACCTGTGTTGTGCATCGCAAGCTGTGCTACGTTACCATCTTGGTGGTAAAATTATGATGGATGTCTAGCTAACGGATACATCTCGCTCGATATATTTCGCTCGTAATCGAAAAGTGAATTGAGTAACTGATTCTGCTTCAGTTCATTCTATAATAATATATTTAATTAATTATGTAAATAGACTGGCACAATGGTGTAGTGGTGGAGGCGTCAGCTTGGTGAGCGTCGGACGAAGAGTTCGATTGCTCGCCTAGTGGCGTTTTTCCACCACCTCACAATTGCGACCGGTTAGGTGGGCGGTGTTGAAGAAGCCGTAGTTCGGGTCACGTGGTACTCAGCCAGCGTGACTCAATCCGCGGAAAAAGAACACTCCAGACACCGGGGGCTTTCCGAAGCGGGTTTTGCCCTTAGGATGGGAAAGAGGAAGGTAAGAGGAATAAAAGGAAAAGGAAAAAAGAAGAAAGAAAAAAAACCCACAAGCTCCGGACTAAGTAAAGCTGAGCGTAAACGGGTAATAAAGAAAGAAGAGAAAAGAAAACTTTGAAACTAAAAAAAAAACATTGAAACTTAAAAAAATAACAAAAAAACATTGAAATTTAAAAAAAAACATTGAAACTTAGAAAAAAATACATTGAAAAAAACTTGAAGCAATGAAAAAAACTAATTACACTGAAATTAAAAAAAAATTTCCTTTCTACATATTCCTAACAGATTCTTATCCTTTTACTTTCTCAAATTTTATATTAATGAGTACTGTAATAAAATTAATAAAGAATTAATAATAATTTATTTATTTACCCCCCCTCTCCTCCCAAACCTAAACTTGTTTTTTCAAGCCTATTGTGCAAAATAAAAAAAACAATAGTCACTCTTGGCATAAAAAAATACATACAATTGGTGTTCCACCTTTAGTTGCCACATATGTTGCATATAACATATAATGTGGTGTATGTTTCTGCCAGCATTAGGATTACCCAATATGTGTGTTCTACGTGAAGATTGTCATGCAGATTTAATGTATCCCCATCAGAACAGAAGGTTTCGAACGTTTTTAAAACGTTTTACAAACTAAATAACGTTTCTAGAACGTTTTAAGAACCTTGTACGTTTTTAAAACGTTCTTAAAACTTTTTGTTCTGATACGGATGCTTCAATTCGAATTAAATGTTTGTCATTTCAATCAGATGTAGCTGGTAGTCCATATGGGGCTCAAACTCCTGGCTCGGTCATCGATGCAGGATTGGCTAATCAAGATTGGGTGACCACTGATATCGAGGTACGCATAAAGGATTCTTATGAAGATTGGAACGTCGCTGGACAGAATGGAGTTATCCGTGGAATTTCAGTAAGACCTTTAACTTGTAGGTCAAAAAAAAAAAATTAACAAAGTATGGTATATTTAAATAAAATTGCATTGATTTTTAGGGTGGGATGTGCACTGTTTGGATGATCAATGAAGATCGCGTAGTGAATATTCTGTGCGACGCTTTGGATCCTGTAGTACCATCTCATGGTGACCGAGTGAAAGTAATCGTTGGGGACCATCGCGAGGCAGTGGGTACTCTTCTTTCTATAGATAACAACGAAGGAGTCGTGAAATTGAACTCAGAGGAGATTAAGATGCTCACTCTGCGTTTTCTTTGCAAAATGCGCGATCCACAGAAGCACTAATCATTGAACACAACGATAAGCGTTACCAGCGGCTCATTGGTGTTTCGCGAATCACCAATTGTAAGTCAAACTGGTGATGAATTCTAATTTGCTTGATTCGAAATGTATTTCATTTGTCTGCGCCCAGTTAAATGAGTTTTTTTTCACTTATTTGTAATAGTAAGATAGGTAGTAAAACGTCGTTGTGTTAGCCTTAGTAAAACTAGTGTGAAATCATGTATGTAATTCGGATGCTGCGTTAAAAATGTTGCTCTTATACTGTGTTTCAACATTTACGTTTTATCACCTAATCATGTATAGATTGTTGCTGGTGTTCTCACTTGATTGTTCGTAAAAACATTACGAACCACACTGAATGAAATTGAATTATGAAATTTACATAATTTTGGAATATCAAAAGTTATGATAGTACTCAAAGAGTATGATAATGCTATGATTTTCCATTTTGTCACAGGCATAAATATTTTCTCATAAGGCGTTTCATTTTAAAAAGCAGTTTTACGAAATACATGAATGTTGACCAATATATATATATATATATATATAGATGTTATAAAGTTTAAAAGAAAGTGAAAAAAAGATTGATTTCATTAATCAGGGAAAAAATAATATTAGCTTAAGGTGAAACGTCGAAAATACAAAAGGGAATTGTATTTTCGAAGGTCAAAAATATATAAATATAATCATTAATCCTGTACGTACATAATAGATGAAAATTGTTTCGACGTATTATTTTTATTGCAAATTAAAATTGTATTTTACTTAGATTCGAGTATTGCAACTTATTCCATGGATAAGTCTTGTCAATTTTGTGTGTTTTAAATTTAATGAACTGAAAGCTTACTGCTAATGCATTTTTTGTTTAGTAATAAGTGACTAATATGGCGATTTTTTAACAATTTATTTGACTGCTTGTCTATCGATTAAGAAACTGCTAAAATAGCTCAAAAGCTGTTGTTAGACTCGTTAGTTTTATTTTAGTCATACTTTATTTAACTTTAGTATCTGAATTTTATTATGTATAAATGTTTGCTCGGCAATTGATCAACATTGTAAGAAAAATTTTTAGACTCTGTTTAATATTGTAGGTAATATCATGTATATATATACACACACAATGCATTCATATATATAAATTATGTAAGGAACCGATTGTTTTGCCCAATTTTTGGGTGTCTACATACTTTATTATTTTTAGCAGTTTACCACAAAAATGATATATTTAATCAAATTTTTTTTAAAAAAGAGTATTTTCAAAAATTTCCCACGATATACAAATTTTATTCATATACAACAATATTTTTTAATTTGTTTTTGCGTCGTTGTTAACTTTTATCATCTAACTGAATTATTGTAATTCAAACTTTGTAAAGGGTGTATCCCCGTTAGTGTTATAAATACATATATATACATAATAACAAAAGCAATTTATTTCTCAACCCCTTACGACCTATTTTCGATAATTACTTTGGAATTTATATTTTTCACCTTATCTATGATGGATAATAATAAACTAAAACTGTTGTTGGGGGCATTAAATACTACAATTAACAGCAGTATACTTTATTAGACATTGATATACATAGGATAACTGGGATAATTATTGTCAGAATATAATACATCGTAATATAACAGAGGCTGGTTGCAACTGTAATTATTCTCGTTGATTTGTAATTCTCTACAACACTGTTTCTGTTATGAAATGTCTTTTCAATTTATATCCACAAATTGCTTACACACTTTTGAATTTACTCTGAAAATAATTGCATGGATATATACAATTATATGGATATATATACTCTGGAAAAACTATAAGAAATAATATTGTAAAATGTTATACCGTTTAATGAAAAAGCTATTAAACGATTACGTTTACTTATTTACGTTTTTTCTTCTGAATTTACTTAAATTTTGTTTTCGTGTAATTTAAAGAGTGTATTTAACATTTTGTTTTGATTCAAGAAAATATATATAATTACATGTACCAATAAATATGAAATCAAAATCTAAATATGATTCAATTTTTTAAATTATTTGCAAATAATAATAATACGAAAACATGTTAATTTATACGGTTCATCTAAATGCATTCTTATCCTTATAATAAATGTTATACATTTTGTAACATATACTATTCTTTGTCGATAAATATATTTTGTCATATTAAAATAAAAATAATACCTTCCCTTAAAAATTATTTAGGTACATTATAGAGGATGCTCGTTAATACACCGACGTTTAAACTCTAAATAAACTTTTAAAATTTTCATAATAAAATTCAATTCTTGCGTAATAATGCATTTTGTCGCAGGTATCGGTTATATGAAGTTATGTGCACTTCCAAAAATACAATTTGGGCCATAATCGAGATCTGTTTATGGGATTAGTTTTAACACTTTGTTACTTGCGGCTTATATTCAATTTATACAATAACTGCATTTACGTAGCTTTCTCTGACTAGTTGGCATTCTTTCTTTTACTTAAAAAGTGCCTAAGGCAACGTTTTTACCATTACGGCATTTTATATTACGATTTCTTATAATATCTGGCATTATTTGTAGTTGAAAGTAATAAGTCACACGTACAAGTGTTTTTTTTTTTTACAAATAGACATTTTCTATATTTCCTACGTTCTTTGCTCCTTTTTTCATTTTATTATCACTCTATCCCACAGAAAACAGCGACGTTTAGTATCATTTTAGACATTGTTGTTTTCAAAATTAGAAAAAAAATGTTTAGTAAATGTTATCTTCTTGATTAATATGAAAATATATTTTACTTTGAAGTAAAATTTTGTTACTTTAAATAAAATTAACATATTGATAATAACACAATTCTAGAATAAGACAAAACTTTGCTGCTCCTTTTGGGAATGTCCATTATTTTCAACAAATGCAAAATCATTTGGGCAGATTTTAAAACATAACATTTCTAAGTAAATACAGTTATAAAATAATCATAATATTAAATATAATTATTTGTATTTGTATCTTTCTTTTTAAATTAATGGCCTATAATTTTTCTAGTACTACAGATTGTTATAGTCTTATACTTTGATTGGAGGTGAATTGCCTGTAACTTTTAACTGTTTTGCTAAGCTTTTAAAGTTCAATAAAAGATTCTTCTGATAACTAAATGGTTATCATTTATTAACAATTTAAGAACTCTTATTAGAAGTCATAACTAAGCAGAAAATGTAAAATAATTGTAAACTTATTTTCAATTAAAATAAATGAGATACTCTTTTGCTGGATGATAAATGTTCACGTTTTCATTATTTAATTTCGGAAAAATATATTAATTTATGAGTTCTTCTTTTTGAAGTACTGCAGTCCATTAAACATTTACATCAATATACATTTTCTGAGTGAATCCGCCTCCAATAATTGCACAAATTTTGAAACAAATCTTTCCCTCGACAATTGTCTTACTTTATAATTCGAATATTATTGGTTTAATTTACTATCGCAATAAGTTAATGTTAACTCTTACCCAACAGAAGTTATAATTAACATAGTGTTATTGAATCACAGATATAATAATTTGCATATATAAACTATTAATCCATCCAGTTTTTTTTGCATAATATAAACAATTGTACCCAAATTTGAAACAGACAATAAACATTTTATAAAAATTATGGATAAAATCTAAGAATACGTAATAATTTTACATAAATTTCGAAGAAGCCTGTACTTTCATGGGTTTTTTTGTTTGTAAGTTTCGTCAACACTAATTCGATACATATTTATGTATTAGAATGGTCTAAACTGGTGCTAAAATTTAGCATTCAATAGTTATAATAAAGTAATACGTTACATTACGTGAATCAAACTAACAAAATTGTACACTGGAAAAAATTACTATGTAAAACTAACATAAAAATATTGGTTCAACAGAGTAAACAAGTTATTTAACATTATTATGTAATATCAAAATAAAGAAAAACTTTACACTAGTCTGTCTGTAACATTACGTGGAACCAACAAATGTTTTTTTCCAGTGTACCTAATTTACATACAGTACTTTCAAATAATACAGTTTTAAAATGGCACATTAAGAGACTATATAATCATAAATGAAATAATATTCTTAATTATAAATAAATGCGATTCCAGTATTTTAAAACCATTCAGGTATGTATTTATGTATATATATATATTATACATGTATATGTTAGAATGTATCGAAAACACTTATGAGTGGTAAAAAATTGTTTTTAGTGATTAGTCCAATAAAATATTTGTAGGAAGAATTCTAATAAATGGTGAATTATCCCAATTGTAAAAGTTTTACAGTTTTTTGTTAAACTTAAAGTTTATTGAAATTATTTTGTTAAATAAATCTTACTTTTCTTTTTTAAAATTTTTTAAATGTTATAATTGATACATTCTAATAATACATTCGTTAGTCTATTTTATCAATATTATTGTCAACTGGCAAGGGCAGAGGCTAGTCTTGCACATTATAATATTAATATATCGCTAATAACAAAATTAATATAACAATATATTCAGATTCAATATAAGTGTATTAAAATATATACAATTTTAACAATATGAATAAATGCAATGTTCAGAGAAACCCAAAGTAAAGTAAAGTAAAGTAAAACAAATAGATAAATTTGTTTAAGCTATAACATTTTTCAAAATATAAAAATATAATAATAGCAATTTAATTGAATTAAAACTGAAACTAATTGAACGAGTAAATATAAGAATTTTATATTGTAAATTATCAACTAAAAAGCACTTTTTAAAAAGAAGAAATTATTGCGAAGAAAATACACTATGCATGTGAAAGAAATTTTTCTTCTTCAAAAAGTGCGCGCTTCTTTTATAATATTAAACAGAATATATTGTATTTATTGTCGTTGAGATTTTTTGATATTACGATTAATAGTGAATTTCACCATTATTTTTCAAAATGTTATCACTTGTATTCATACACTGAAAAAATGTTATCTTAAAGACTGATTTTGTGAATTAAAAATGAATCTGTTTTTGTTCATTATTACTACTTAAGCAGTAAATTAAGACAACTAAATTTCTTTGAAATTATTCAAATTACAAGATAAGTAATGAAACCGTGTATATTATCATTTTTTCAGTTTATGACTAATTTTAAATCTTAAAATTTGTCTTGAATGTTTAATTAGTTATTGACATAAAAATATAATTTCAGATCTTTTCACTATATCAAATTTTTTAATTTCCATCGGTAACGATATAACTTTGCTTTACAGACCAGTAAACGAAAAATGTTAAAACGTGTTCGAAAGTGTATATAAATCTCAAACATTAAAACAAAAACATTGAATTATCATCACAATTTAACAACGATCATAAAATACAGGTATCATTAATAGCAAGTAAAATAGAACACTCTTAAAACGATTTCATTTAAATTCAAATTAAAAAGTTTTAAAAAACAATTGCTGTTTTAAACAAAATTAAGAAATTGTTACTTATTGTGATAAGTAAGATTTTAAGTGCATCTGAGAATTGATTATTTAGACGACAAAATAATCAACACTCTTTATTCAAATGACATATTTTTAAGAGTGACATTTTGTGTATATAATCTGTAGTTTTACATCTATAATAATTTGAACATTTGAACAATTTCAAAGTTCACTTCCCAGTTCTTTCGCTCTTCTCATTCTTTTCGTTTACTGGAGGATTCTTATATTTCGTCATACATAACGACAGAGTTCTACATTCACGAAATGCAAACGTTATTTCAAACTGAAATTTTTCAAACGCGACAATTTGGCAATGCGTTGTAATTTATACAACAATAGTTGGAACACTTGCAGAAAATATTTCACTTTCAAATAAGTACTATTGAACGACCTTGAAATGACATGTTTTGTGTTCTGACATTTGTACTCGAACATAAGATTTTATCAAAATATAATACTCTCTATATTTATGTATAACAGTTACTTCCTGCATTGAATATGGCGTATAACAATATTTATATACATATATATATATACATACATAGCAACTGCAAAAGCGTACAATAAACATAACATTATAATAAAGTACGTATTTCAATAGCAGCGATGTACGTGGAACTGAAGTATAAAACAATTTCAAAATGAACAATGGTCATTTTGAGTAAGCCAATGAATTAAAAAATGAAAATATTTCTTGTTTTCACATTTAAAAGGACACAAGATTGAAATTAAATTCTAATCAAAAGCAAAATTTACATGGCATTTCGCACTTTGAAATTGTTTTATTGTTCAGTCACATAATTTAAGCCTACGAATGTTAATATATTTTGATATATAAAACAAAACTCGTCCTTTCAAGGTCAGCGTTAGATCTGTTATTGTTCTTAATATATACTTTGAGATATGCTCAATATTTCGCTTAAATTCTAGTTTATAATTCTAAACATGTCTTTCTCTACGACACGTTCCTTGACATTTTTGTAGGCTGACTCGACTAATTCGTATAAATTTAATTGCCTGCAAAATATTTCGTTTTACATATTGGAACTTGATTACGTATAACTTCAGTAAGAATTTTAATTAACCAAACGTCCTACATAACAATTGGAAGCAATGATAGTTTAAAAAAAATATAATTTACTTATTTGATTGAATATTGGTAACCCTTAGTTACAATGTTTCCTTCAAAATCATACTTTGTTGGAAATGAAATTTAAATAATTGTCGTTAAAGTACATTTTCATAATTCCTCCATTACTCATATATTCAGTAATTTTAGAGTTGTACTTAAAGTCGCTGCAATTTATTAGTATTTAGTTAACATAAGTAGAATTATTCTTAAGCAAATGCAAAGGGTGACATAATTATTGAAATTCAAAAAACTTTTAAAACAATTTAGCCTGAAATGTCGAAACCAATACAATTAGTCGTTAATGATCAACTTTTATGTACTTAGGTTTGCCTTGCATCATACTTTCTTCAATAATGGCTTTGATAAATTTTGCAATTTTCGTCGGAAAACTTCCACACCTACGCATTTATTTTGCGGTAAACGCTATTCTTAAGATCACGTTAAAGTTTACAGTTTTAACACCGTCAAAAGTATTCGGATCATTCATAATTGAAATCTGCTCGAAAATATAACGTCGTCGAATGAAAATTTACATTTTACAAATTCATACAATAATAGAAGCAACAGCCCTAAACATTACAACGCAACGGATATTTGTCGAAATATAACCATCCTATTTATTGCTCGTGTAAATTGTAGTTCGTTAAAACTGCAATACGAATAATCCCATATACTCTTTCAAATGTTCTCATATGTATTTGATTAATATTCATGGTTATTTGTAATTGGCTCTTTTTGTACATTTTAAAACTTAAAACCGATTAGCTTTAACTATTGCTGGCCGTTGAACGCTTTATAGATCATGGCCTAACCGGTCCATTTCTGCTAAAAGGAAGTCGACATCGGCTTCGGTAACGGCTGCGCTGGAAATAATGTTCCTGAAGAAATTGGGTCTTCGATCATCGGGCTGATAACCGACCATTAAAGTTCCGGCTTGCATCATCCGTCCTTTCAGTATTGGGCAAATCTGCAAGAGATGTTTTTTCCAGTTAGATTTTAAAACTTGGGAAAACAAAAGTATTTTATGGCATAGATGATTTATTGGCTCTTACCTCGCCTAATATTTTCTCCCTCTCTGGACCATGGGGCATGTTGCGAACTCGCGTTGGCAAATACCAGAAACACACGTTCACCAGTTCAGGTTCGAGTATCAAATAATATTTGTCTGGCATTTGTTTGATTCTTTGGACCATGTACTCTGACAATTCCATTAGACGATCCATGTGTTTCTCAAATCCAATGGAACCCTGAATAAAAGTTAAACAGATTTATTAAAGTACATCGGTTGATGGGTGGCGCAGTCATCTAATTACAAAGAATTATTATTTCGAATGAAATTATAATTGATAAATGAATTTATAATTCCTTTTATGTATTTAATTTGTTCTAATGATGATGATGATGATGATGATAATGATAATAATAATAATAATAATAATAATAATAATAATAATAATAATAATAATAATAATAATAATAATAATAATTGTAACACAAGTAACATTTGCATACCTTTGCACGCCACTGCAGCCACAATTTAAAGATGTCGTTGTGTCGTCCACATTGAATGACCTTATCACCAGTATCATATTGAATGTCATACAACTTATCAGTCATAAATAAGTATTCTGCTGACATCTGATTACAGCTAATTAAGAGACCCTGAAATAAAAAGACAAAAACTGTACTTATGCTTCACATTCTACCCAAAGTAATGATTGCACATTGTGAAAAGGAAATGTTATTATCAAGAAGTAGAATTCATAGGAAAAAATAATGGCATAGGATC
Organism: Leptoteleia sp. ZL-2020; assembly: GCA_022817305.1. Lineage (NCBI taxonomy): Eukaryota > Metazoa > Arthropoda > Insecta > Hymenoptera > Scelionidae > Leptoteleia > Leptoteleia sp. ZL-2020. The sequence goes on from JABFPN010003816.1 coordinate 13,077, forward strand.
AACATTGTTAGGCAATGTTGGCTATACGCTGTTGATACATGGTCAACTAATAAGAATTATGCTATGAATACAGTGAACCGCCCTCTGGCGGTAAAACAAAAGAAGGTGCGCTGTTAAGCCAACGCAATACACCGTGTTGATCATAAATATTTGTTCTATGTTGTAATGTCATTTTGCTGTGAACCATACAACGTATTTTTTCCCATAAAGTAATTGGACTTTCTTGAGTTTACTTAATAAACGTAATTGAAGTATATTTTTTAACATTTATTAAATACGCACAACTGTCATGAATTCTTCTTTTCAGTGCACAGTTCAATCAAGCAAAATGCACAGCTATTCCAAATACCGTAAACCAAGTTTTTTTACATAAATTTACCGCGGTTAATTTGCGAAAATGAAAAAGTTCACTCCAAAAGGTCGTCTCTTTTGCTGTCGTTCGTTGCAACTCTCTGCAGTGACGAAAATTTTCAATTTGGCGTTGCACACACTTCAAAAGAATCCCCGGGTATCGAAGGGTGCAAATTATGGGAACGAAAAAAAAGAAGAAAATAATAATAATATCGCCGAAATATTTCCCGTCGGAGTAGCAGGCGGCGCGCGGAATTTTAATATCCGAGGAATAGGGCAGAGTTAGCAATAACTGAACTACAGAATGAGGGGAGTAAACCGGCCCTACGCCTTCGCCCATCATTGACGTTGGCAACATATGTTATCTCTTAGTTTAATTAAATTCCTCTAGTAGACCAAGCAATGCACTGTACAACTACCCTTTCGGAATGCGACATCACCCTCGCCCGATGGAATTTCCCTTCCCTCATTTTCAGTTTTTTGTTCGATGCATTTTTCCCTTTCTTTTCTTGTTCCTTTTTTTTGGCATTCAAAATTAGAGGGGTAGTTTGCAAAAGTTTCCCCAGTAAAATTGAAACATACATGGACATATGTGTTTTTTCTTAATAGATATATGGGGCCATATATGGACATTATTAAAGACATATATGGCTAGAATATTATATCAATTATAGTCATATATCGACCATGTATATCCATATATTGATGAAAGAAAAACATATATGTCCATTTATGTCCATATATGGTTTAACAAACAACATATATGTCTATATATGGATTAAGAAACAACACATATGTCCATATATGGATTAACAATCAACATATATGACCATATATGGATTAACAAACAACATATATGACCATACATGGATTAACAAACAACATATATGACCATATATAGTTTCAGAAACAACATATATGTCTATATATGGATTAAGAAACAATGTATATGTCTATATATGGATTAAAAAACAACATATATGTCCATATATAGTCATATATGAATTAAAAATCAACATATATGTCCATATATAGTCATATATGAATTAAGAAAAAAATTATATGTCCATATCGGTTAATTTTAATTGTTACACTTTAATAAATAATTCCATCGTATCAAGTTGTCGAGATTTTACGCAGGATACTGAAAATTGAACTTCAGAATAACATTGGACATAGTAAGGAAGAAAAAATGGTTACTTACGTCTTCTTTAAAATGAATGGTGGAACACTGCAGTAATGCTCCCATCAATTTGTGTGGATTCCAAGTTACTGAGTCAGCCCTATAACATTTTTTTTCCACTTTTAGATTACAGTCAGTTTTAAAAATACCCGCAACATGACACTGCCATTTATTTCCTTGGCCAAAAAAATTATACTGCAAGTCTATGACACTTAATTTTCTTTTTACCTAGGGAAATTATATTAAACGAAAAAAATTGAGGGTACAAAATTATAATCAATTGAAGTATACTATTGATACCTTTTTTGTATATCGTTTAATCTTAAAAATGTCTTATTTTTTAGCCCCATTAAAAAGCACCACTTTTCCCCCCTCGTGGCAAAAAATAACCTTTTCAACACATTAGATTGACACAAACAGATTTTCATTTCTATCTCCCTCGGTACACAATCAGCTATTACAACTCAACTAGAGTTCATTTTTATTTCATATAATGTATGGTAATATTTTTTACCTTAAAATAATCCAGCATTATTGCCATATCAATGTACTTTTCATCCCGAATTGATTTCACATTAAACTCGACCGAGAAAATTATGATTTATCCGAGGACAATAGCAATTTGTTAAACAATAAACCATCCACGATTTATCATCAATTATTTGCATGATTTCACAATCTATCAGCGGTATCCCAAATGAGAAATTTCATGGTGTCTGAGCATCGCTTCGGCTACGATTTTATTGTGATACAAATCGCAGTGGTCATGACGTGATTTGACTTGCTTCGTGACAAATGTTATAGATACATGGAATGTGACATAAACAGCGCTCTCGTCCCCCCCGGCGTTTGTTGATACTGCAGCTGTTGTAAGGTTCCCGCCAGATTCGGATTGAAGTACCATGAGCGAGATTCGTGTCACCCCCAGACGTATTCCATTAGTTACAAATCATAACTCCCCAAGTAAATGAGAAATTATTAAAAATTATTACAGCTTATAATTGGCGTTAAGGCAGTTTCAACAAGTTTCACATTTCACAAATGTCGTTTGCTTTAAATTATATTTGAAATGGATAATTAAATTAAAAATTGTACACCCTAAATTATGTCCATTCGTTGTAAGGATAAAATTCTTTTTTTTGCATATAAGAAAATACTTTTGGAGCAATTACATTTGGATAAATACCTTAGTAAAAATGAAACATATATGGTTTATATATTGTCCATATATGTTTTAACAATTTCATATAAGGAAATAAAAAGATTCATGTATGGACGTATGAATTGTATTGATATATTTGTGGCTATATATGGTCGATATATGGTAATAATTGATATAATATTTTAGCTGTATATGCGCTTTTAATAATTTCCTGTCTATATATGTATTAAGAAAGAACATATATGTCTATATATGTTTCATTTTACTAGGAAGTCCATTATTAAAGAAGCAAACTCAATGTCAGTTAACTTCAAAAGTTAAACATATATAATTCTGGATATTTTTGGAGATTTATATATGGAATATTAATATTGTTTAATTATTATTATAATTCCCTAGTAAAAATGAAATATATATGGTCCACATATATGTTTTAACAATTTCATATAAGAAAATAAAAATTTGTTTGTTTTTCTTTAATCCATATATGGTCATATATGGTCGATATATGAAAATAGTTGATATAATATTCTATCCATATATGCATTTAATAACTTCCTTATATAGAAATCAATTATTAATCTTATTAGCCATATATGGATTAAGGAAAAACATACATGAATTTTTTATTTCCTTATATGAAATTGTTAAAACATATATGGACCATATATGTTCCATTTTCACTAAGGTATATTGAAATAAAAATATTTATTTATTAATTGGTATCAACTAAGTGATATCACAAAAGTGTTTCAAAATAAACTGTCAAAAAATGCGGTCAAGAGTCGTCGATTGTTTAATAAATCGCTTTAATAATAATAATAATTTTCGGGCAGTTTGTTCGAAAATTTCTCATGACAATCAAATACAGAGCACAGTTGATTAATGCGATCCGCAGTTGGCTTTGGCGCTCGCTTTTATGTTACGGAACCCCTAAAATGGTGACTTATATGGCTTCTGTTGCTAATTACCCAACCCCGCACGGTGCGAACATTTTAAAATAATTTATAGCTGACAAAATTGCAGTGAGTCGCAACAAGGGACCAAAACAAAAAAAAAAAAAAAAAAAAAAAAA
>JABFPN010003817.1:0-16844 GCA_022817305.1 Leptoteleia sp. ZL-2020
ATTTATTTTGAATTAAATTATTTAATATAAGTTTATGTAATTTATTATAAAATAGTAACAAAATATATACAAAAATGTTAGAAATATGTTATAATTTAATTAGAAATATAATATATTAGTATTTCATCGTATGTAATCAAATTTTGTTAGTTATTTTCTATGTCCTTAAGTACGTGAGCGCCACTGTACTTGATACCGACAAAAAATTCGTCTCTTATTTTGATCGTATTCAAATGCAATTGTTCTGCGTTGAAAACGTGAAGATTACGTTGAGGTAAAAACGTGTTATTTTAAGCCCACGGTAGTGGTGCTGTGTGTTAAGTTTACAGAACGTAATTATACTTCAGAGGAACATTAATAAAAAGTATATTTAATTATAGCAATCTATCAATTAACCGTAATTAATGAGTTCTCTTAGTTAATGTGAAACAGAAATGTGAAAAGAACGTGACATTAAATTTAAGGCGGAAATTAATAAATTTTCAAACTCCCTGCATTGTAAGTGAAATGGTTACTTAAAGAAATGTTTAACAAGGAATATATCCGCGGAAGTCAAACATTTTATAAAATTATTATATTCAATTTGTCTTTTTTCCCTATTCTAACTATTTCTTGAAATTAACAGAATACCGATTGTATCTAAATTACAAATAGTCCAAAATTTGCTTGTTGAAAACCTTATTAATTCCTAATTCAAAAATCATAAAAAAAATAGTCTAAAACTATGGTCATATTCATAAATTATTCTGCCAAAGTGTATCTATTCGTATATATTTTATAATATATTATATTACATTTATTTATTTAGAAAAAAAAACATATTACGTATTATCATTTCTGCAAGCGAAGCAATTGTTGAGAAACTTTTTCGCTTTTGTACGGAAGACCTTGCAAATGTTTATTATCCGATACGTATCAGTTTCCAAGGAACCCCGATCAACGAATGGGTCATGCCAAAATCTGTTTGTTTGGCCAGAGTAACACGAGCACAGGAAACATCCTACTGTGGATTTCAATAACAAATTTCGTAATCGATTTCTGCCGAGGGAAGAAGGGTGCGCAAAAGCGCGAGTGCGTCTGCTTTAGAATTTGCGGACAAAAAAATTCGCCACTTTTCAGAACGTTGGCCAAAAATGAAATATCGTTTCTCTTTCGTCGTTCGGTTATTTTATAAACAAGCGATTTATCTTTTTCTTTTTGTCCTGAGTATTATACTGTTATACCGATTCGGATGGAAGTACTAAAATTGGATTCAACTGTAAAAAGTATAGGCCTGTCAATTATCGAGATTAATGTCTACTATTCGAACACGTTCAAACTGGTAGAATGTTTTTTATGTACGCCCAATATTGTTCCATATATATCCCATACATTGTCCGTACATGCCCCATATCTGTTCTATATCTGTGTTCCATATATGTTCCATATATATATATACCGCATATATGTAGTATTTATGTGATATTTATTTTATCATATCTAAATACTGAAGTTACACACTCCCGTGTGATCCGTCACCAAGGTGGTAAACAAGCATTTTGAGTTCGCTTCATTTGGAAACCTCACTTTTGGAAACCCGTGAAATTGGTGAGCCCGAAGCGCGCATGTGAAGTGATGCTTCTCGTGCAATGAAACAATTTTGAACACCTGTTATTGATCAGAGGTGCATCGTTTGAAACTTAGATTTAATTGTAATAATTGTAATGGTAATCATAAGGTTGTATAGTTTGAGCAGAAGCGTGTCAGGAGTCCGAAACTGTAGTTCAAACGCGGGATAGCAATAGAGATGGTGTTACATTTTACGTAAAATTTATTACAAGAAGTAGCGCCATTTGCGCTCGACACAGTCTATTCCACGAGATCTTGTTAAATTAACAAAATGACGATTAACAAAAATTTGTTAAAAATTTGAAACGAAACAAACTTTCGTTTCATTGAAGAGTGAAAGATTTTACTAAAGGAGTAATAAATCATGAAATATTTATATAATTGCATATTTAGATATAGTAAACTACCTGATATATCATTGTCCAATCATATTTCTCTTCAAGTAACAAAATATGAATAATATTATGAATAAAAAGAATCCGGATTTTGTTGATCATGGCTGAATTGCGAAGGAACAGTATCGGAGCACTCGGCGAACGCGGAAGGTAACGAATTTCTTTGTCAGAACAACATTTTTCGTTGGATCAACAAAGCATCGCCGAGTCTTTTTCTGGACGAGTGGGTGGGTACTTTTTTTTTTAGCCCCTGCGTTGTATTTTACTTAAGAGTGAGTGAACGAGTGGCAGTGCATACTTACGTCCAGTTAGAGGGTGCATCAGAGCAGGGTGCGAGTTGGCGGCAGCAGCGGCTGGCTGTTTGGGTTTGCTAACCTTTGTGTTACTTTTTGCAAATTCCAAACGAATTGTTTGTGGCATATCAGGATCAAATCTAACTCCCTGCTGCAAATAGATTTGTGAATTAGTTACAAATAAAACCGGTGATCCTTTGGATGATTAATTGTCCAGATCTACGCATCTACGTGTGCTTTAAAGTAACGTCGTATACACGCTGAAAAATAGTTGGAACAAAAATTATTATACCTTATAATATTTTAATAAAATAGCGGTCGAAAGAGTTATGGAATTTATTGTTATCTGGTATAGTAAGAATTTACCAATACTTTGACACTTTCCAAAGAGTAATAATTTACAAAATGATTTTACATCAGTCTTGTTACAAGGTTTAACAATTTTTGCTCCAACTTTTTTCCTGGTGTACAATTAGCATGTCGTTAGTTCATTAAATTATTATCAGCACAATGAAATGGAAAGAACAACGGTGGTCAAAATTAGCCTGTTTCTTAATCCGTCTCAAAAGCCGTTGAAAATTTCTCAATTGAATGGTATCGATGGCAAAAAGCAATTTTTCAGTTCCGACAAAGTAACGTTTTAATTGGAACTACGTTTTTTCTTCCTTTATCCCGAGATCGATCAAGTTTGATTCATTGATAACGGCTTGGTTAAAGAAAATACAGTTTATTGTTGCTCGGTGTTTGTACTGCAAGAATTTTTCGTGATTGTTTTAGCCAACTTTCGTTGGCAATGCCAGTGAGTCCAAACTGTAAGTGTGTTAGTGGAGATCAATGAAGAAAATATCAGTTATTCATTGTACGTGAACCAAGGTGCACAGACACGCAACAACAAGTGACGAGCAATTTAGTTCGGGCTTAGAAGTAACCACAGTTCGTACATCTCCGCCGCTCGGTTTCATAACGACAAATATTTGCTTGGATGGACAAACGTGTTATTCAGTCGGTGCGTTACCCTTTTGAAGACGATTCAACCACATCTTGGGGCTTTTTTTCAAAATAAGAGACAAACTTTCTCCGCCACCGAGGTGGTTCAATAATTTACCGTCAATATTACACCTCATTCGTACCAATCCGGTAACGTTCGGGTAATGTTACGTTGCAAGTTTTAGAACTTTAACTTTGCAGCGGGGTTGCGGTAACGTTCGTTACGTTTCTGCGACGTAATGTACAGCATTGAATGGTATAACTTTGGATTCCAACGTTACTTAACGTTACCGCAATGCTCGAGTGTAGGGTGTACGCCACGTCACGCTAACTTCGCAGTAATGTACAACTAAATAATTTTATTAGTATTTAAAATTTCGCCTATTTTACGTGGAGCGTTATATCGACGTTAACGCAACGTTATACAAATACTTTTATTCACCATAAAAGTAAAATAATACCCCTACTGAAACCACTTTTTCCCACATTAAGTAACATACCATATATGGACGTTACTGCAGCACTACTCGAGGGTTACACTAACCCACATTAATCTATTATTCTCATATTACAATGTTCTATCAAACTTTGCAGAAACAACATATTCTTCCATTTACACTGAGAAAAAAGTAATAGTAAAATTGAAAACAATTTATATCCATTTGAGGATATCACTGAAGAGTGACAAAATTTTACTATTAAATATAGTAAAAATGATAATTATCAAAGCCATTAGTACACGCAGGAAAAAGTTAGAACAAAAATTACTATACTGTATATCAACGTTGACGTAAAACAAATTGGTGTGATCTTTTAATAAGTTGACAGCCGAAAGAATACGAGATTTATACAATTTATTAGTGTCTAGTATAGTAAAAATTGAAGGACGTTTACCAATATTTTGATACTCGCCAAGTAATAATGATTTATGGAATGAATTTGCGTCTGTGTTGTTATAAGGTATAGTAAATTTTGTTCTAATTTTTCTCTGCGTGTAGTACTTTTCTGCTGATATTTACTGCATGACTTTTAAATTTTACTATTATTAACAGTAGAAATAATTACTTTTCCAATATATCCTCAAATTGATAAAAGAAATAATTTGTGATATACCCTTTTTCTCAGTGTATAATTTTTATTCGACGTTACTTCAACGTTACTATTCCAAGCAGTTTTTTTACAAATAATTGGAAGTCCTCCGAAAAATTTTGCATTTTATTTCCCGAGCGTTACTTTGCGCGACAAAAAAGTTGTCCGGTTCCTGCGAGCGTTACGCGCAATTTCGGCGCGCGGCCGTAAAGTAACTACCCTTATCCATCGATCGCGGTGACTTTTATCGCGCGAGTACCAATTCACGCGACGTTCCGATAAGCAATCTCGGTGTCTCGAATTCAGCCTTGGCGAAAGGCGCAAAAAAAAGAGCGCGCTTCATTTGTCCGAGAGGGACGGAGCCGATGGCGAGTGAGCGGCGCCGGAAATTTATCGTCACGGGCGCCGCCTCGCTTTTCATCTTTTTTTTTTTTTTCTTTCCGGCCGCCCACTTTTCCGGCCCCGGCGATACACTCGGCGGGCTTTTTCGTAACGGCTTCTAAATTGCCGGCCGCGTTCGAGCGGTTGTCTTTAATTCGGCCGAAGCGCGCGGATTTCGTAATGTTACACTTAACCGCCTCGTTGCGCTTAATCATCTTATTTCGTCGCGTAGAAACGCGCGGCTAAAGCCGCGCTCGCAGTTAACTTACCTTTTGGGTCACTAACAGCTTCAATTCCCGTTTGTTTCATTGATTATGTTGACTTACTCGTCGCTTTTATGCGCATTTTACACCCCGATTCTTCTCTCTCTCTCTCTCTCTCTCTCTCTCTCTCTCTCTCTCTTTCTTGCTCCTTTTTTCGCTTTGTTTTTCCCGATTCGTTCGAATGAATCGGATTCAATGGAATCGCAACTTTCGGTAGCGAATTCACGTAGTAGCAGGTTAATGTAACTGGTTCGGTGTAAGCGTCGATAAAAGCTACTGCAAAAATTATCGCGCGAGAACCAACTGCATGGATAATTGCAAAAGTTGATTGCGTTTAAGAGGGTTTTTTTTAAATTTATTTTCATGATCATGCTATCTTCTTTCCTTTTATATATATATAATATAACGTTTTTCGCACGGAGAAAAAAACCGTAGTATTAATTGGATGGTTTATTTAATAAGTCATGAATATTTGCACAATGTAAGTAAGTATTTCATAAGGATAGAACAGTGTTTCTTTTATTTTCATATACTAAGAAAAAGTTTGGATAAGAATTATTGTACTGTATGTAAAAATAGGGACAAATGACATCTTCTTGTCATACTTAACATACAGTTTAAACGAGTTTATAAGATAAATAATCATTTTTATTATTCTGAATCATAACTAGTACAATTCTCACAACCATTTTTAAACCGTATCTTAAATATTACAATAAGATATCGCTTGTCCCCATTTTTACTTACAGTATAATAATTATTATCCCAACTTTTCTTTTTCGTATATAAAAGTGAAATAAAAATAAATTCATGTGCTCTATATGCGCGTAATTTTTAATTTATTTCGATAATTTACGCGTATACATAATTATAAAAGAATTATTTATAAAGTAATATAAATAATTACTCCTCACAGTTTATTTTCAATTTTCTTTCTTTCCTATTGATCGACTTTCGATCATTCGTTATTAACGATTTAATAAATCAGCACGATAGGGTTTGTTTGCTTTTAACAGTAGTAATTTTTCCAAAAAAATTTTACTCGGTGCACAGTTTGTTTTTCAATTTTATAACGGCGTCTATTTTTTTTTTTTTTTCGGTGCGGACTTTTAGTTTTGGATGCCACGATCAATACGCGGTGTAACGTTTAGTCGAGGCGTGTTCAAATTTTTGGGACAAAAATTTCCACGGGCCGAAACTAATTTCCCTTTATTATTATTATTATTTTAATATTTTTATGCGCATAAGAAACATTTGTTCCGAGTATTGATTGCTGAATTGCGTCCGAGTCGTTTTCGCGATTAATCAATACTTTCTTTAAACTGTATAATGGATTTCAGTATATAATTGTAACAAATCAGTTCGAGTCACGTAATTTTGTTATTTACAGACGGCGACATCTAAAATGCTGATTTATAATTTATGTCATTGCAAAGCTTGTTTCCAGCAACTCGTTCTTTATACTTTTGTGATATTTTCCTAAGCTTCTTTTCAATATCCCGTTTTTTTTTTACTCTCGTACCATTCGCTTTTGCGTTGGTCGCAGATTTGCGTTAAAAGTGGTTGAAAAAAACAACGAGAAAAAACAAACAGTATTTCTACTTTCGTCGTGGCTTTTAAATGTTTAAGTATCAAGATCGATTCTGACATCTGGACGTAACGAACCGCGTTCGAGAGATCTAATCGGATCGACCGAGTCCAATGAAACTTGTACAACACTAATTTCGTTTTCTACAAACAGTTTTACTTTATCATTACTTTTGCTCGAAAAAGTATTTGCACTTTATTGTGCCGTAAAAAGCGAAGGAATACCTGTAAATCTTGTTTTGCCGCTTCGGCTCCCGCTCTCGTGTGAAACGTCACAAAACCCACCGGCTGGAACAACAAAAAAATTAGTTTTCAATGTTATTTCTGTATTATGTCCATTCGGGCTTATTTATTTCAGTTTAACGACCCACTGAAAACCATCAATGGTCTCGCTAATAAACGCGGCTCAACTCACCGACGCAGTCTTCCCATTTTTGTTTGTGACTTTTAACAAGGAACCCTCGTATCCCTGAAACAAAGTGTCGAGCATTATTATTCCTTTGCGAATTCAACTTGATATAATAAAAAAACATTTTTTAAATTAATATAATGATAAAAGAACAATTTGAACAAATACTAATTTTGATGCCGAATTAATAAGTAAAGCATGGAAAAAAAAATTTAGTAGATATAAGTAATTTTATACATATAAATAATATAATTAATTAACTTTCGATATTTATTTTAAAGCTTTTATTTATTCATTTGCATTAAAGTTTCTTTTATTTTAAATTTTTTCATTTGTTTTAAATGCAAGAAAAGTGTCTGGTCAAGCTAAAATAAAAGAAAAACAACTAAACTGTTATTTGTTACTACTTTAATTATCTCCAATAAAAATATATATTTAGAGTAATTAAATTATTTTGTATTTTTAATATTAGAAACACTTTTTAAATCATGCTAGGAATCTTGGCAATTTTAAATATATTTCTTCAGTTTTTTGTAATAATTAAATTGATATAAAAACAATTAAGTTGTATATTAAATTTTAATTATTTATGCTACATTTACTTTAGCGTACAAAGATATTATGTGTGCGCTATTAAAAATATTCTTTTATCTCAAAACGATTTTATTTTTAAAAAAAAAACAACATTTTTCTATAAATAAATATACCTTCAAAAAATGCCCTAGTAAAAATAAAACCTATATGGTCAATATGTGTTTTAACAATTTCATATAAGAAAATAAAAAATTCATATACGGTCTGTTTGACTGATGTACGGTACATGGAGAGAAATGCCGTTTGACAAATTGCAACGTATATATGAAATCTGTGATAATAATGTCATACTTTGCATTTTCGGAGAAAAAAATGTAATATTATACACGTAAATTTCTGAATAGTGCTTCTAAGAGTTTAAAAAATTACAACGTACGTTGTTCTGTTCAGAAATTTATTTGTATAATATCAAAATTTTCCCCGCAAAAATGCAAAGTATAACATTATCATCACTGATTTCATATATACGTTGCAACTTGTCAAACAGTATATCTTTCCATATGATAATAGATTTCCATACAAGGTAATTATTGAAACCATATATGGCTAGAGTATTTTATTAATTATTGCATTATATCAACCATATATATCCATGTATAACCATACATGCATTATTTATTTTCTTAAACCATATATAATTCACATATGTTTCATTTTTACCAAGATATATTGTAAAAATGTATTACTATTATTATATTATTATTTATAGAATATAAAAAATATAATATTATTTTCATACTTATATTTTATACAATTTTGCTATTCTTATTACTTTTAATTCCAACAAAAAAAAAATGTGAACATTACTACTACTTTTTTCTCAGTGCAAGGAAAAAAAAAAAGGAAAGTTAATCATTTAATCAATAAAATCAGTAATTCGTGGAACAAACTGACACGGAACATTATGAGATTTTGATTGAAATCCTTTTTGAAAACACTACTAAATAAGAGTGTGCATTTAGGTGCGGGTAGCGACTGCGGTGCCCCTTTTTCTCATGCATTTACACATGTAAAATCCGCCATCTCCTCCCCCATTTTCCTTTCCGCTTTACATACACAATATTGCACGGCAAGAGTGTACAAACTATGGAATGACGATTGATGTACGATATCATTCACGCAGGCGCTCACGCATGCGTGCGAACAATAAAGGATGAAGCTCGGTGCATAAATATGTTAAAGCGGAGGGAAAACGTTGGGAGTCTCACTTTTCTGAGGTCAACATATCCCGGCGCGAGCTTCTTCGCAACTAATTGACAAATTTTTTTCTCCCCCGAAACAAACTTTTACGGGGAAAAAAAGTCACTCCCGTTGAGAAGGAAAAAATTAAATAAAAGAACATACATAAACAAACAAGAAACGTGTACCTAAAAAAAAAAAAAAAAAAATAATAAAAGAAAGAAAAAGAAATCAGGAAAACGACGCGAATGAAAAAGATTTGAAAGCTCCTTTGACGGCGAACGAAAAAAAAAAAACGAAATTCCCACGACGACAAAAAAAGAAAAAGAGAAAGAAAAAGCCATAAAAGGAATAGCGCGGGAAAGTCATTACGCGTCTTCATTCATAATGATATTACATTAGTTTTTATATTGCGCCGACATAATGTTATTCGTCGGTTTGAATACGTACAAATGTAATGCGGTTAGACACGAATGTTTGACAAGATTTTCATTTAATAATCGCGCTTTACGTTTGCGAGTGCTTTGCCCACGAGAGGGCGTTAAATGCGCAAAGACTTCGGTTGTCGTACGTCGACGAGGATCGGCTAATTACGATGTTAACTTTTTTTCGCGCCGATTGGGCATTTGGCGGGTGGGGAAATGTGCCGCGGGAGTGGGGGAGCCAAGAGGGGAAGGAAGAAAAACAAAGTCAAACAAAGTGGTGGTATTGATTGCGCTGTTATTTCGCCGAGATTTATTGTTGCCGGCAATAATAATTTTGCAATGCAAAAGCACGGGCGGAACGTTATTCCCACGCATCGATCAACATAAACTCACCTCGTACGCTCTGAATAAAAGGTACAGTTCTCGTGGCTTAGCGTCCATCGGCAAACCGCTCACGAATAAGGTGCGCACCTGAAACCGAAACAAAAAAGCAGCCTCGTTATAAATTAAGCAACAGCCTGGGCGGTATCAAGATGAAATTAATTATTTTTCACATCGAGCGTCCGTATATATGCGAGACGGGTTCGGTTATGGCTGTATGGGTTTTCGTCGGCTATTATAAACGGAGAAACGTTTACGCCTGACACATGCATTATGCATGTAAGGGTGCCATGTGTATCACTTAATCGACGGACGGGGAACGCCAGTCATTTTTCAGTTCTCCGTTTGTCAATTTCCCCCCCCCCCCCTTCAAATACCTCGGGGGTGCGCGCGTCAAGTTGTTTTATCCCATGTTTTCAACTCTATATTGTAGTAGCATATGCTTTCCTTTCACTACAAAACAAACGCCTTTTGTTGGTACACCAAGAGGAATTTTATTAGTAACTGCTATTGTATTTCGTGTATTAACTCGGGAATATAGATGTATTTATAAGTATCCCTTATAATATGATGTAGGATTTTAAACAAGTGTTGGAAAAAATGTCCCCGTCGAGGAATGGAACCAGTTACCTCGCAGTCGCCAGTCGCGCCCTTTACCACCACTCCACGTCATCGTACGCGAAAGTATCGCGCTGTTGTTAAACTTCAGTGTCAGTGAGAGGGGGCGTGGCTTAAGCGATGTCGTAGATTGGCGGTAATGAGCAAATTTCATCGTTAATATGTGTTTAAAATACTACATAGTAGTAAAATGAATATTATAAATGAAAGCATATCTTCGGGTTACTACAAAATATAGTAACAACAGTTAATAAATTTCTCTCTGGATACTTTTATTGATCGCCGTTTGTTTGTCTTATATAAACCATTTTTTGCCAACATTCCTTTATTTTAATTTACAATTTCATTTAAGTCAGACGATGACTTAATTTAGTACGTGTGATGACTTTATTGAGGGCAATGTATAGCTGCTGAATATTCATCGAATATTAATGAATATTATTTCTATGGCCCGGCGATATTTCAATAATATTAAATATTTACAAGGAATTGCACTGTGTTATATTATTGATAGTACGTTTCATGCGCGGTTAACATAATATTCATGAAATATTATTTTTACATTGTATTTATGCACGGGGAAAGAAAAAGTGTCATAAAAAAATTGGTATACTTCGTGATAACGCCGGCATAAAATTAATATTGCCGATAATTATAACTCAACCTATGTAACCCATCCAGAATTAGAAATATATTTTTGCAGGGAACTAATTAAAAAAAAACGTTACGGCGATTGTGCACGCAGAAGATAGAAAAAAAATTTAATAAATCGCAGTTTTAAACACCTTTATGTAGGGTATTGTAAAATAGTGTACGTGAATATACATTTGCTAAAATTTTGATTAGTCAAAACCCTAAAAGTGCTCACTATTGCTGGTACATTATTATAATATTTTTAAATATATATTCAAAATGATATTGGATCGGCTTTGTCATAAATTATATTAATCTTTGTTCCAATTTGTTCCCAAGTTTGGTAACTTTCTACACTGAGAAAAATATGACAGAAAAAATTACTGTTCTTTAAAAGCAAATACACTAGTTTTAAATGTTATATTTATACATAAAAGCAGAAATTTTTCCTTTTAAATATTTAATAAAAAAATAATTTTTATTAAAAGACGGACATGAAATACAGTTAAAAACAGTAATTTTTTCTGTCATATCTTTCTCAGTGTATAAATTACTTTACTATAATAATGTAATTTCATAATTACAGCATTTACACTTGGTTATCTGTTATTAACGACAACAACGGTGTCTTAAAAAGGAGTCTCTTAAGTTTTATTTGTAAAAATAAAATTTTATAAGTGTATGAGAATACATTTTTTCTTTTCCCTAAAATGAGCCTAATCTGATACCTTTGCTCAATTAGGACTTTCAGTTTCAAGTCGTTAAATATTGTTAAATTTTGCCAACAGTGGTACGAAGACAATTGGGATTATCACATTGCAGCCGTATAACTTTCTTTCTAGACGCTTTTTAAACACGCAAATCGATATCAAAAGAACAAGTGGCATTAAAATTTAATCGCGACACTTACAAATGTGCGAATACACCTGTTCCTTTTACACAGGTATATATAGTTTTTAGTTAGAATAATAAAGCCACGGTGGGAATCATTTCTTGGCGCATGAATAAGTAAATCGGCCAGTGCGTTTGTGTTCTTGTGCAACGTCGGTAATCGCGTGGCATTGACACAATCGCTAGTTTGTTCAATTAAAAAAAAAAATAAAATAATAAGAGAGCAAAAAGATACGAGTCGAGAACGAGCCCAATAGTTTTTAACCCAATGCTTTTACCTTTCTACATCGAGGAAAAGTAACATTATAAATTTACTATTTTTTATAGTAATTTGAGAATACATTGAAAAAACGAATGCATTTATTATTGATAATGGTAAAATTTAAAAGTCATCCAGTAGCTTTCAGATAAAGAATACTAAATAGTTCTTTTACGATTATCATTTTTATTAGCAAAAATATTATCATTTTGGTGATATCTTTCAATTAATGTTGATAATAGTAATATTTCGTATTGAAATTTTAAACATTAGTATTACTTTTCTTCGACAAATGTAATTTTATCGTATTTTCGAAATTTTATTGACTTTTATTAATCACTTTGTACAAGACTGTCATTTATCTTAATGATTTTTCATTTTTTTTTTGTTTTACAATTATGTCAGAATTAGATAATTAAATAAGTAGGAAGCATATCATTTAATTTTTTATATGTCAAAATTATCTGTGTACGTATGAAGTTTAAGTTTTACGTATAATATTTGCAAAAGAAAATGTTTAGGATATTAACGTTTTTAAAGTTTCATAAATATTACGAATTTTTTGTGTACTTTAATTAATTTATACTTTAAACATTATTTAAACAATAGTAATGTATATATGTAATTTAATCATTATATTTTCAATGCTTTATTATTATGTATAATTGTGTTATTTTCATATAAACAATAGCATTATAAATACAATTGTATTGTACGTACTCGGTGATTGAAATTGGATAATTGTATAACATCGGTATTGTTTATTTAATAGCTCATTGAGATGTTAATTAAAAATTCTCATCTGTTCATCGAAATTTTCAATTTTTACAATTCAAAATCAGTGTACTTTTCGAAAATGACATTGACGCAAAATGATTATACCAATATTCTAATTTATTTTTATATAATAATAAAATTTTAATTCAACATTTACATCGTAGTACTCTTTTCATCTCTCTTTAAATTGCCATAATATTGGACGAACTTATACAAGCAGAAAAAAGTTAGAATATGTATAAGAATATAAAGCGAAAATTTTCTATAAATTTTCTTCATTTTCAAAATGTTTTTCTTTCTTCAATATGGAACCGTCAGTACTATTTTAATGAATATGTATTTTATTTTGATTGTTAATATACACTATTATTATTATGTACTTCAGTATTCGAAAAATTTATATTATTATACTTAATTAATCATAAATATTACGCCACGTTTTCCTCGCATTATATTTCTATGAATAAAGATTGCTCAAACGTAGCATTGTTGACCGATGTTACGTTTAATATAATAATAAAACGTTACATATTGTTTATTGCACCGTACCGCGCTAGATTAGAATAAATTAAAACGAAATTAAACATCGAAAGAATATGAATTATTCAGAAAAGAAAAATTTCTTGTGCATTTCATTTCTACCTTCGTGCTCCCCAATAATGCATAATAATGAAGTAGTAAAAGTTATATGTACAATAAATTAATACATGATATTATAGCTTTTATTTCGCCGTAAAGTGACCGGAGTTACAGTTTTATCATTTTTCCTTTTTGATAATAGATAAATTTTATGGACTTAATGAGTATTATTTAATTGAAGCAAGAAAGTATATCGGAATGTTGTAAATTCATTTCAACGACGTTGTAACACGGCGATTCCGTACAACTTTCAACAAGTGCAATTTCGTCAGTGTATTACGATAATTATTAAATTACGAACTTTCGAGTAACAAATTAGACATTAGTGCGTTCATAAATTAAACGCTTCATAAATTAAAGACCAAAAAAGTACTCGACTATAAATTAAAGTGTAAAAAATAATTCAGTATTATTACAAATGATCTAATTTATCCCAATCATTGCTCTGTTCAAAATAGAATTTACGTAAATAATATAAAATTGAAAAAAAAAATGTTAAAAAAAGTGTAATAATATTGAAAACATTTAAAATGAAATTAAAAACAAAAGAAATCTTTGCAATAATTTAAAAGAGAGAGAAGAATAATTTTCTCAAATGTTATAATAGACAAAGAATAATCATAATGTTCCATTATTTTTCATAACAAATTAGCTGCATAACAATTAAAAAAATTTGATTCAAATCCGGAATTAGACGACTCGCCCCTGACACGATTCCCATTTGTCCTCCAATATCGAACAAAATTGGTTCTTTTTTTCCCAGGAAAAAAAGAAAAAAATAAAGACCGACTGCATTTAACGAATACCAAATACGATAGCAAAAAAAAAACGTATTGGTATCAAATTGAACGGCCACTTGAAAAGCGTACGAATGGGAACTGGAAAACTGTTAACAAGAAACGATGCGGTTGAACAGTCCCCCACCCCTTGCCCCCAAAGAGTTTGGAAATTCGGTTAAATTGTCACTATTGCTCGAGGAGCAAAGAAATTCGCATTAGACAAAAATGTTCCTACAAAATTACTGTGCATCGAAAGACGTGGCGGCCCATTTCAACACTTTTTGCGGTGAATGATTTCATATCTTGGAAAGCAGAGAGACCTGGGGTAAAAATTTTCCCTCCCGACCTCGAGGATTGTTGCAGAGTGTCACCTTTGAAAAGTAAAAAAAAAAAAAAAAAGGAAGGAGAGAGAAAAAAGATAGAGAGAAAAAAAGGTATCCCGGCTGGGTGCTGAAAGACGTTGCAAAATACTGTCGGTGCGTCAAAACGTCAAACGATAAAACGGCGTGACAGGAAATCAACGAATGAAAGGAAACGAAAATGAGCGTGTTGTGCGAATACTCCTTGTGACAGTACTTGATATTATAGAGTTACCTGAAATCAATCTTTCGTGACTTCTGCAACAGTGGTTCATTTTAAATTTTGTTCCCCTGTTAGTCTTCCTCTTAACTTGTTTATCATTCGCCATCTGCAAATAATAATAATAATAAACGTCTTTAAAAGTTTGCTTCCAAAAAATGCACATCATTTATTAGTGGTACTAAAACAGCTACTTACACTGACAGCTGCCTTTTTCTCTTTTATCGTTAACTATCTTTATAACAAATTGCATTTAAGCGGAATTCCATTCCGCGGGGTATCCCTTTCCTTTTACAAATCTCTTTTACGCTGATACCACTCGCACCAAAACTCATCGATACCTTTATTGCAGCTCAAAAATGGACTATATTTATACGGAAACGATAACCCATTCTATTTAATGGCCAGAAAATAATACCGATCAAAGGTTATCGCATTCAATTTCACTTTAAAGAGTAGGTGAAATTAAATCATTGATAAGACAGTACAAGGGTCTACAAATTTAAATGTGCATTCTGATTTTCTTTTTCATGAAAAATAATTTATTATTTTTTTTTATCTTCCAAGTCATCTGCATTTTCATTATATTTAAAAAATGAACAAAACACTGCTAAAGCTGTCTGGAAACCAGCCAGTCCCTAATTGGGTTCCTAGATAGTTTTCAGATCCTATCAAGTTTTACCAGCTGGGAAACTGATATCCGATGCCGAACGAAATTATATTTTTGAAAATTAATTTAACTTCCCTCGTATCTTTCTGTCTTGATAAAAATGCACGATAAATGTTGCAGTGCAAAGTTTGGGCCGTCCATCAAGGCAATCGAACCTCTCACCATTCTTTCCTGTCTAGCATTGTAAGAATTCATTGGACTCATCCCCCGAAGACCCGCAGTATTTAGTAACTGTTGCGAGCATTATTTCAACGTCAAGGGTGAACAGAATGCAAAGTGTCCGGTCGGTAATTGGATACAATTGCAGTGTCGGCGTGTGTTGCGAGGGCTTGTTGACAGGTGTTTGTCAGTTTGTCAGAAAGTTCGTCACGAAAATTTTCAGCTCGGGTCAGCCGGCCGAGTCCGACTTGGGCCAATTCGACTGCTTTCTGACGCCCAGTGGAGGAAATGTGCTCTACTACTTTCTACTCGGGTACGTAAACAAGCAAACATTTGTTTACCGCACAAATAATCTGCTCGCCGGACGACAGGACGCGTGACCTTGAAACCAGAAAGCGATGCCTCGTCGTTCAAGGCCACGTGAAATTTTTCTTTTTGCATTGAGGCAAGCATTAATTTATCACGTTCGATTGAATTTTGCGTTAATTATTTGTCGAGCACGAATTGTACTTAAATAGGGGAAGCGTTTATCGTTAAATTTGAAATAAATACTGAGAAAAAAGAGACTTTTTTGTACCTTAAAAATGCAAATTCCGCGAACAAACTGGGGAACGACCAAATAACTCGGTACACTCGGAGAAATTTATTATTATCTGCTATTATATATGATAATAACTTCGGGATATGTGTACATATATAACACTCCTTAGAGTATGATATAGTATTTTAAATTAATATTAAAAAGAAATGTCATTATCAAGGAATATAACCGGTTACCTTGCAGTCACCAATTGTCCTGTACCACTGTTCTACACCGCCACTTAGGCCACGCCTATTTTCCATTCACACTGGGTATTTAGTGGAGACCAACGTTTGCCTAGATGGCAGTGTAGACTGGTGGTAAAACGCCCAACTATTGACCAAGCTAAAGGGGTTCGTTTCCTTGATAAAGACATTTTTTTCCAACACTTTACTCTGTCATACCAGAAGGAATCCTATAAACGGACAAATGTTCCCGAGTTATAAAATATAATAGCAATTGCTATTAAATTTGTCCCAGTATTAAAATCTACTCCACGTCCCTAGTAAAAATTGAAATGAGGGCATGATGAGGAAACCTCTCTGCCATATCAGGTACACATCAGGCATCCACATTCGGTACACATGAGGGTGTAACGCTAGGAATCGGTATGGCCATTATGAGGAAATCGATTTAAGGCCATTATCAGGACCTAATTATGGCCTTACT
>JABFPN010003818.1:0-16843 GCA_022817305.1 Leptoteleia sp. ZL-2020
TATATATATATATATATATATATATATATATATATATATATATATACATGTATTTAGCATGAATATTAGCATATTCAAGAAATTATTAAATTAAAAAATTAATGTTTCTTACTTTGGAAAAAAATGAAGAATCTAGTTAACTATTAAACATTTTTCGTATTGAAAGGTACTGATTTAATACGTAATATCTAAAACTGATGATTTACGTTTCCGATAATTTTTGACAGTTATGTCAGTATAAATTAGGACCCGAGTAGAAACAATACATTGGTAATACTCATTTTCTAATGATCCAAGTAAATAATTATTTAAAATTACGTAATATTTTCTTCATTTGCAAATTATAATTGCCGAAAATAAAAATAATAAAACATACATTTCTTTATTTACTTTATCTTAAAATAATTTTAATAATAATAATAATTGTATGATACTAAAAATATTTTCTTACTAATATATGAACTGAAATAAGTGTTGACTTTTTGGAATTACAAAATATATATATATATATATATATATATATAAATTAGTTAAATAAAAAAAATAGAGAATTTAGTAATTAATTATTATTAATTAAATATTATCATATTTCTTACATGGAATTTTTAATGGCTTTAGGTTTCATATTAACAATCTTATTGTAACTGGTTTTTAATTACATTTCTAATGTAAATATATTAGAGTCATTAAATAATCATAAAATTTGAACAATATGAAATATTTACTGTCGGGACAGTTAATTCGGCAGTTTAATCATGCTTAACATCAGTATAACACAAGTAATTATTTTAAAATTGTTTAAAATTAGATAATAATAGTAGCTTTTCATGTAATCGAAACATTTAATTAATAATTTAAACAATATGAACTTTTGTTTTCTTTACAGTTCAGGATTATTATTAAAACAAAGTGCATAAATCAATTTGTATATAAAAATGTTTATTTCCTTCTAATTCTAATAGATTCCATTAAATTATTAATTCTACTAATAACAGTACAGTATTAAATAGAAAACTATCTATCAAGGGTGGCGACAGCCCCCTTTGCATTTAAAAAATTAATTATTAAATTAAACATTAGTAGGTACTAATTGTATTATAAATAGAAAAACTTTTTCAACTGAATAATTGATAAACGCGTTAAAATTAATGATTTTAATTTTAAAATAGGTCGACAGCCCCTTTTGCACGAGCCAAGGTATATAAATTAATAAATATTATATATTTTATATATTCTATACATATTATATAGAATTTTACTAAAAGGTTGTGTACCAACAATGAATGAGTATATCCCAACGTGCTCGCAACATTCGTGAATATTGAATAATACTGCTGTTATCTTACTATAACATTCTTTGCGAATACATTGAATATTTAATATCAATTCCATAATGCAACAACACCTTATTAAAGCATTACAATAATATTCAAATATTATTAAATAATATTTTCCTCTTACAGAAACGCTGTCAAACTATTTTACTGAATGAGGAATGAATGATGAAATGGAAATAAAATGACAAAATCTGAAGAAATTAACCAATATCTATACCGGTACCACGAAGTCCCCGTTATTGTCCAAGAAGAAAAAAACAAGTTACAACCAAAATTACTATACCGTACAACAAAGTGGCATTTTATTAAAGTAATAGTCAAATTATTTATAAAATTAGTGCCCAGTACAGTAAGAAATGAAAATATTCACTCTTCCCTCGTGGAAAAATAAAATAAAAAAAGAATGCTAAAAAACATTGAAAAATCTTAATTTTAGCAATTTTTTTAGCATTTTTCAAAAAATTTCAGTTTTCTTTTCCACAAGGGTTGTTACAAAGTACATTAATTTTTGTTATCTTTATTTGTGCACTTTGAATAGAAAACAAAACGTATTAATGTCGTACCTTGAAGACGGCTTCGTCCAGCATGATCTTAACCGCCTCTTTGACGAAATTTTCGTGCCTTTTCCGGAATGGTAAACTGGCGTACGGTTTTTCCTGGTCACTGTTCGCGTTGAGGCCGATGACATCCGGCCGATGGAGCTTATTGTCGAGGTCCATGTCCGCGTGGGTGGTATCACCTCTGAGCGGGTCTTCTTCTTGACTGAAGGACTCGGTCCAAGCGACTAGTTCATTGGCGGGCATGGTTCGCAGAGCGCTCGGGACTGTCGACTGCCTTATAGTCCTAAGCTATCGTCCTCAGTTTCCTTTATACGCTAAAAGTTTCCACCAAGGACGTAAGCGCGCCATCGCTCCCTCTACTCCACGACCAACTGTTGCGTCGCTCAAATCCTGACTTCGACATTGCGGACAATTAACTCTGACACACAAACTTCCTGCTCTTCAATTTGCGTCAATGAATTCCAAACTCACGCGCTTTTTTTTTTTCTTCTTTTTAATTTTCTTCGCATTTTTATCCGATTGAAAAGTTTAATGTGAGTCGGTTGACGCATGGTTAGGAAGGAGAGGGTAGTCTGCAAAAATGATATAAAATATTAGTTTCGTTTATTTAAAGAAAAGTTTGTCCATTGTTGGAATCGAAGTTGAGTCTTATATGTGTCACTTTTTATTTTTAATCGTGTTAAAGTTATACGTTGATTCAGAGATATCAAGATTTTATAAATATGATTATAACGGATAGGATTAATTAATGTATTCATCAATTTGGTAAACAAATTGAAATTATCAAAAAAGCGCCAAGAGTTTGTTAGCAAATATTACATATTCATTGCGACGTGAAAAGTAAAGCATTTTTATATTTTTATGCGCACGCAGTGGTATTGCATTTTAATGGTCGCTTTCAATTATTTATAACATTATTAATGTTTGAAATTCTGAAAAGAATTTTAAAAGATCAATAAAAATCTTAATGCGTATGACGCCACTTTGCAAAGTGGTTGTAATCTTAAAAATGCATATGATTTTATAACTGAATTCAAACAACTTGAAATATGTGATTGTTTCATTAAGAATTTATTAAAACCTTTATTATTATATGATATTATATGATTACATTTAATGCTCACACAAAGTACTTCAGTTTTAACAAATACTATCATTAATTTTAACGCGTTTATCAATTATTCAGTTGAAAAAGTTTTTTTATTTATAATACAATTAGTACCTACTAATGTTTAATTTAATAATTAATTTTTTAAAAAGATTAATTTTTTACTAATAATCATTGTTGTTAAAGTAAATTATACAAACTTGTATAATTCCCATCACTAATTGTAAACTTTACATTAAATATGTCTAGAAGACTGGTTCTCTCCCCATATTTTCATACAATACAATACATTTTAAAGTAATTTTCTTCCTTAGTGCAGGTGTAAGAAAAGTTGAATCACTGTTAATAAAACAAAATATTGATTGTAAAGAAATACATGAAAATAATAAACAGATATTTAGTTGATAATGATTCAGATGTATTTTCAATTTAATATTAATTAAAGTAAAATATAAAATTACTGATTAAAAATAATATAGAAAAATTTATTCTTGATACAGGGTGATTCAGCCCAGGAAGGTTAGGAAAAAAATGTTTTAAATAAATTTATTTATCTCATTTAATAGTCAAAAAAGCTCTAGTTTTGTCTAAAAATTTCATGTATTCTCATAGATAAATTGTTTGTAACTCTTTTCCATCTCTTCCATCCCTTCCATCCCTCTCCTACAAGTCATACTGCGTCATACAAAAATTCCGCGTAACGTCACAATCTTACCCTCTCCCACCCAATGTGACGCAATTAATAAATCGTCCCACTTTTCTTAAGAACCACTCAGAGCTAACTTAGTTGCACATTCTTAAAAAACAGTTTCATTAATTCGTTCGTAATTTTACGTCTAATAATAACTTTATAATATATACTTTTTAATAAAATAAAAAAGTGAGTAATATTTTTATTTACAATCATGACGAGAATATAATTTACAAAAACACGGATCAAAACATTTTTTACAATTTGCAAGTTTTACGAAGTAATTTGGGTCATAAGAAACTTTAATAAAAGTTGTAAATAAAAATATATAAAGGTGTATTTCCATAAAATTTATTGTACGTGCAATAAATTAAATATTTCTTGCAATTTTGTTCAAATTCGTTACTTTCTTAGTAGATATTACTAATTTTAATACATTTGTTCTCATTGTAATTTACTTTATGATATAATTGACCTATAAAGTGACATTTAAATTAATGTTAATAATACAAAAAGATATAATGATTATAAGATGAATCTGAGATATTTTTAAGTAAAATTTTTCAAGCTTCGCGGGAATTCCCTCCAATGACTTCAGTTTTCCCGTCTTTTTTTAAACGTAAATTATGTACTTAATTACTTTTGTCACGCCGAAAAAAATGTTCTACGGGGAATTATTAACATTCCTGTTAAATTTACTATTTTTGTTAAAACTAAAGATTTGGAAAAAAAGTGATAATTTTTACTATTGTAATTGATATATCTTACTCTTTTTTTGCAATTATAATAAAAAAAAACACTTAATTTCTCATTTAATTTTACCATTATTTATATAATTATTCATTTTTTTTTTTTTTTTGAATATCTTCAACTTGAACGAACATATAGAACATTTAATTTGATTATCGATAAATTGTAGCATAACATTTCTTTATTTTATAAATCGTACATTAAGCGTACCAGTCAAGTAATTTTAAATTAATTTTGTTCTGAAACTATTTCTTTTATGAATTAATGAGTTCACTTTAATCAACTCAATTTGATTCTGAAAAGTTATCATTTTCTGAATTGCTCATAATTGTCAGAAGTTACATTTTTCTTAAAAGAAAAAAAATTGAAAAGCAAGAACATTTGTTACGTTACTCGTTAAATCAAATACTTTTCTTGATCTATCTTAAGTTAAATCAAACGTAACAGAACTTGTCATAGAATTATGAACATGGAAGTGAAAGTTATTGGCGCTATTACAAAGATGTGACATTCACAGTATTTTCATTATTTAGGATAAGGTCAAACATTTTAGGACTTTTATAATCGAGTGCTTTTTAAAATAACAATTCAAACGTATTCAATAAATCAAAGGTTTGAAAATATTTTGCAATCTTTGAAATTATGGTTGTCTTACATGTAAGTTTTTTTTTTCAGGTAACTGTATATCAAAACAAGCCAATTCATTGATTGTTCACCATTTTCTACACACTTATCTAGCACATATAATTCAAACTATAATTAACTAATAATTAAATTTTCCACAAATCATTAAATTATGTTTTATAAATATTGCAAATATTAATACGCATTATCGTAAATTTTACATTTTTCAATTTGCACTTTTTTCATGTTTTTAAGAAGATCATGTTGCAGAAAGGAACTGCGACGTTTACAGGCAAATTATGTGCTCATAAATAACTTCAACTTAAGAAGCATTTAATAGTTAGTTGCATAATTTTCAATCGATAACTATGGGGATAATGACCCCTGCCATGGGAGGTGTCCTTGCACACAACATGACCAAATTGACGTAGCAAACGCACACCTGAACGAACACGAGGTGTTAAACGGCATTGCAGAAAACATTCGTGCCAACTAAATATTTCTGTGCAGCGACTATCGCTCATTCGCGTTTTTACTCTGCTACTTGGCATGATTCTGGCCTTGTCTTGCGTGGAATTCGTAAGAAAATGTACTAATTTTTGCAACACGACAAAATCAAGTTGCAATAAGCACGCACGTTGCTTGGAATAATAAAATATTTATTTGTTTATGACTTTTTCTTTACAATTCCAATTAAATTTGATTTATTAATTTTACATGTTGGCCTATGTTCTAAGTATTTGGTACAATTACAAAGAAATCTTATAAATTACAAGATACTGTTACATAATATAATAAGTATTATTAGTATAAATATATTTTAAAACACGTCAGTATAGTTGCTTGTGAAACAATGGCTTAACATAACTAATATTTTTCAATTAGTTATAATACAATATGATTATCATCACAAATACGACTAACATCGTATAAAAATGTATTTCATGGAACAACATGCTTTTGAGACCTCTATTATATCTGAAGAACAAAATGTGTTCATTATAAATAATTATCAAAACTATTTTTTTTCTCGTGCTAGAATTTTTTATAGTTGATATATTTCATTTCTGAAGAAACTCTAAGATTGCATATGTAATACAGTAGGACCTCTATTTAACGGCATCTGATTTAGCAATAGTGAAGTTTTCCCTCTCTCCATCAAACGCATAATAACAGCTGATCAGGCAGTGCTGTCATAATGTGTTGAAAAGTAAGGTAAAGTTAAGAAGTATTACAGGCTGAGCTTACAAGGAATTAGATATTTATAAACCCTCTCCTCATCGAGATTTCAACTGAATTGAGGTCTAACTGTATACATCAAATATCATTGCAAAATTAATTTAATATTTTCTAAAGGTATCATTGTTGAAATATAATGTTGCATATAAAGATATACAGCATGAAAAGAATGAAAAAAAATTAATAACATTTGAAATACTGAATAAGTTTCGCAAATTTACTTTAATACAATGATCGATTTTCATAATTCATTTATAAAAAATTTCAATCTATAATATGTAGATTAGCTTAGTTTAGACTAGCTTATATAGAAATGAACTTTTTTCTTTCTTTCATCAATAAAATTTACAATAAACTATAATATAACAATATCATAACTAAAGAATAATACAGATAATTTCTAATAATATAAAAAGATATGCATTGTAATTTTTATGATGAATCATTAAATACATATTTTTAATTCATTTTAGCCAAAATATGCTCCACAATTTGAACAACGTCTGGTTTTAAGTAATTGGCAACATAAGATTCCCAATGGGAAAAATAAGATGGCACAGAGAAGTCCTAAACAGGAATAATCATCTTCCAATGCACCTACCTAAAATTAAAAACGTTGACATGTAAAAATATTAATTTAAAATTATAATTCAAAATTTGCATTAAGTTTTAAAAGTTTTAATAATACATTATTAAGGATAAAATATAAAATAAATGATAAATACTTGACAAGCTGGACAGCCACCAACTAAAATGATATCTGGTACAATAATTGTAGTTGATTGTGTTGCTCCATATGAAGGTATGTTTCCTGGATTTTGCTGAACTCCACTGCTTGGATAATATCCCGGGGGTCTTTGCCAATATGTGTTTTCTAAAATTATAAATAAAATTAAAATATAATCATATTTAACATGTACCTAATCTCCCAAATAGGGCGTGTCCCCAAAACCACCGTTTGGTATATTTATATATGTATGTACAACATACATACATATCTAACATGTACATCATAGTACATACTTCAACATTATTATTAGTTTTTTGTTATTATTAAGTGTATTTTGTTCAGTAATATAATGTTCTTTTATACAATACAAAGACACTGTCAATGTTATAAAACACAATTCCAACTCAATATGGTATTTTAGATGTCATTATGCAATTTGATTATATAAAAGAAAATGTAGGGTGCCTCTCTATCAATTGTGTTTTAAATTTCATTTTTAATTTTCTTTGATTCCTTATATAAGCTTATAATTTAAATCAGTTTTATTAATATTTTTCATAAACTCCTTGACAATGAATATCTCTCAATTCTTTTGTTTCATATAAAATTCTTTTGCTAAGTTGTCCATAAATATTTTAATAACTTTTAAATAGATATAGATGTTACTTTAAAGATGAAAATAATTATCTATAAACTTTGCAAGCATCACTATAGTTAAATCATTTTTAATTAGATTTTAATATTAGTCAAAAAAAATTGATTAAAGAAAGATTTTGATTTTCTACTTCAATGAAAAATATACAATAAATTTTTTTGTGAATCACCACAGATTTATGAACATATCAAATAAATAAATTTTATTTAAAATGTACCTTCAAATAAGTTATGATATTTGCATGTTAATAAATTAAAAATATTAATATTTGGTAATTAAAATATACAAAATTTATCATGTAATAGTAGACAATGACATATAACTAAGAATTATTGACTCATTAGTATAGTTCACTTTGTTAAATAAAATTGTCTCTAGTACATTTTTTGCAAATTTGCATCTAATAATTTTACAACTTACAGCTAATATATTTACTTTGAAGACAACAATTAAAATTAGAATTTATATGATGATGATTTACAGTTTAAATTTTATTTATTATTACATTTACTATTAAAATCACTTAACCTCAAAAACGTTCTTTAACAATACATGTACCTTGTGATATTCTATAAGGTGGTGGCGCAGAAGGAGGTGAGTATGGTGGAGGATTTCCCTTTTTGCCAGTTAGTGGTTGAGTTTCCATGGTTTCCAAAGAAATTAACTGCCACAATTATGAATTAAGATCTTATCTCTTCCTACTATCAAGAATATTTCATACAATACATACATGCATTTACATACAAATATGTATAAATTAATTACATACACGCATATGAACAGCTTATTTTATTAATTATTGCTAATTAAAAAAGCGATTAAAAAACTTTTGATTTCCTTAATAATGGAACAGTAAACACTTCATCAAAACAATAACAAAGATGCGCCATAATTAACTTTGACAGTTGGTAAATAAAATAAAATCAAAAGTTTAGAAGTTAATGGCATAAGGTGATTCATAACGCCGCTGCCTTAACCAATACAAAAAAAATCAGAAGTTTTGAAATTAACATCAAGAGTTTACAAACTCGTCATATAAACAAAACTGTTTTTTTTTCCTTAACAGTTAAATGCGTACTAAATAAAGCATCAAAATTTTCATTATTTTAAAAGAAATGTATAATTTTATGAAATTACTTACAGTTTAAAAATTAAATTTAAATAAAGGTTACATTTTGGAAAAACTATTAGATATTATTTTTTATTATGAAAAAACAACTCCTTGATCATAAAATTTTTATAATTCCTTAACATTTTTATTTTATTTTTCTTATAACTGACACTAACTGAGAAATATAAATACAAACAAAAAACTGTGCATGTAAAGGGAATATCGTTTTTTTCTAATAATCTATGAAAATGTTATAAAATTAACAATAAATACATAATTCTTTATGTATTTTCATTAGATTTCAATTTAAAATTGTTTTGTAATACTTATTTTTTAAACAATTTGGGTTAATAAATTTGTTAATGTATCTTTTAATAAATAAGTAATACAAAAATTAAAAATTTACAAATAATACCTTTGCCGCGTTTTTATGCATTCGAACTTGTATAAATTAATTCTTCGTTTTGTTGCCAGATGGCACCCATTGACAATTTTGTTACGAGCTAGTCTACTAGTAGCGTATTTGATGTATTCGATTGAAAGGCATTATTCATTATTGGTTAATAACAATTCGTTGTCTTATTCAATAAACGGTAAAATAACAGTATTTCAAGATTCATCAAGACAAAGGCTGGAAAAAGATTCATTTGGTGTTTGTTACTGTCGTACGGAATGCATGGTCTGTGATTATAACCTCACTCATTGTAATTCATAACATTGTAATTCTTAAACATGGGTAAACACGAAGTGGGCACACCAAAATATATTGCAAATAAAATCAAAGCAAAAGGTTTACAAAAATTACGATGGTATTGTCAAATGTGCCAAAAACAATGTCGGGATGAAAATGGTTTTAAATGTCACACTATGTCAGCATCTCATCAACGACAATTGTTACTTTTTGCTGACAATCAAAATAAGTATATGGACGAATTTTCTCAAGATTTTGCAAATGGATACTTGGAATTATTGAAAAGACAATTTGGAACAAAGCGAGTACCAGCTAATAGGGTTTATCAAGAATACATAGCTGATCGGAACCATATTCATATGAATGCCACAAATTGGCTAACTTTAACAGGTTTTGTTAAATGGCTAGGAAGGACTGGTCAATGTGTGGTGGATGAAACTGAAAAAGGTATATTAATTTGTTATTTAATTTTACTTACTTTCATTTGATAATTTCTTTATTTAACTTAAAATTATAAGTTCAAGATAATTACACCTATTAGTATTATATTTAAAATTGATTTTAAAGTTTGTTAAATCAAATATAATTTTTTTTTAATGTCATTTAATAACTATATGAATATTGATAGCTGAATTACATTACAAATATATTGTAATAAAGGAATAATTTTTATAAATTTTAATTATTTACAGGATGGTTTGTAACTTATATTGACAGAGACCCAGAGACATTAGCTACAATGGAGAAAAAAGAAAAAAAAGAGAAACTTGATAAAGATGATGAAGAACGAATGTTAGAATTTATTCAAAAACAAATTGAATTAGGAAAAGAATCAAGCTGCAGTAAAGAAGGCGAATTAGCTCCCCTTCATCGCATAGAAGAAGATGTTCCTATTGTTTTGGAAATGAAAATAAAACCAAAACCAAAAACGCTCCCAATTATTATCAAACCAGATAAATTGGAGAAACAAAATTTAAATGATTCAGAAAAAGATAAAAAAATAAAAAGAAAATTCGAAGAAGAAAAAGAAGATAAAAGTAAAAAGAAAGCTAAAAGTAATAGTGAACATAAAATAAAATCACGTGGTTGGCTTAGAAAAAAGATATTTGTTAAAATTTTAACAAAAAGTTTGGGGGATAAGTATTACAAAGCCAAAGGTATTGTCACAGATTTGATGGATGAGGATGGCTTTGTAGGTAAAATTAAAATAAACAGTCCTGAAGAAATAAAAGGTCATGTACTAAAAGTTGATCAGGAATATTTAGAAACTGTGATACCAAAAATTGGTAAAGAAGTGATAGTATTAAAGGGCCCACACGAGGGTAAAATTGGTACTGTAAACAAAATTCGATTGGATGACTATTGTATTGATATTAAAGTCAAGGATGAAACTATAAAAAGATTACCATACGAAAACATTTGTAAAGTAGATATCTAAATATAGTTAATGTAAATAATGATATATAATTTTTAAGGACAATACTGAATAAAGTTTATGTATTTAAAATATTAAGGAGTATTTAATATATCCTTTACTACAATTTTTTGTTATTCCTGAATTTTGTTTATGAGGGATGCAACTAAATATTCAAAGTTAATTAAAATAATAAATATTTACATAATGTCTACATAAGTAAGACCTTTTTTGCTTGAAAATGTTTTAATAAACATTATAACGAAAATCCAGCCTTTGAAGATATTAATTTAATAATAAAAATTTTATTATTACTTTGAAAAAATATATAAAGAATCATATTTATTTTAACAATAACTTATAGGTTTAAATACCATTTATTTTATCTTATGCCGTGTTTACATCTTTAAATTTGGTTATCATTAATCATTAAATAACGATCAATTAAATAAATTATATTTTTCCAATTAATTTAACAAGTGAAAATAATAATAATCTAACGAGATCATCAATTATTGCTCGAATTTACCGGCGCGTTTAATAACAAATTTGTACCCGTTCTTTCTGCGCGCGAATTTTGAAATGACAGTTCCTCAATCGTTTATCATTGTCGCGCGACCGTCCACAGTCTATTTCCATCTCGCGTTCGCACGTCCGCGAAGTTGGCACACGGCGACATTTGCGAAAGCGCCCTCGCTTGAGTATAGGGATTTCAGCGGTGGCTCCGTCGCCGTCAGTCGTTTCGGTCGCGATACGCGATCAGCAGTGCGGTGTAGCTTCGTCGTATGTGTCAGCGTCGTATTATTTTCTAGTGACAACTCGCGGACACAAGCGTAATCGCGCATCGCCAAGATGTCGGGGGATGTTTCGCACGATTCCTCGCCGTTACACTTCTTCTGAAGGGTGAAATGATCGCGACGTCACGGCCTAACGCGCGTACCGTATAGGACGTTGTGCGGGAGGTTGGTTCACGCAGGGACGAGGCCCGACGGATCGCGCATACGGCTTGGGGGCCCCCGCGCGCGCCACTCACAAAGGCACCCGCGGACCGCGGACAAAATCACCACAACACCACGGTTATATATACGCAGCCTCGAACGACCTTCGTTTCGGGTAGGTTATTCAACCCCGAGCAACGCTCCCGCCTCTACCCGCGTCGCCTTATTATTATTATTTCTTCCCTTTCCCTCCGCCCACCCCTCTATCTCCCTTCGATTTTTTTTTAATTGTTTCTCTCTCATCTTGTTCCGCATCCTTCATTGTTATTATTTTCAACCTCCACTTACTGCTTCGCTCTTTTCGCGCTTTTTGTTCAATTTACGAAATTCCGCCTCGAATGTCACATCGATTGTCTCCCCCCGGAATAAGTTGCTTTCTTCTTACTGGGCCGCGGTCCACGAGTCGCCTTTTGAGTCCGGGGCCTTCTGTGAATTCAGCCAGTCGTTTGTCCGCAGTCTATTTCTAGGCGTTGTTTTCTTTATTTATTGGAGCGATGGGCTTTTTATTGGTCACCGCTATTG
Organism: Leptoteleia sp. ZL-2020; assembly: GCA_022817305.1. Classification (NCBI taxonomy): domain Eukaryota; kingdom Metazoa; phylum Arthropoda; class Insecta; order Hymenoptera; family Scelionidae; genus Leptoteleia; species Leptoteleia sp. ZL-2020. The sequence continues at coordinate 12,431 of JABFPN010003818.1, forward strand.
TTACTATTGTTATTGTCAATGGCTTAGTTATTTCGATAGTCATTAATAGTTTTTAGTTGGTAATTTTATAGTTACATTTTGTAAAATTGTGGATGCAATTTTAATATCCTGTTTTCACGTCCGCGTTTATTTGGTTCGGAATGCTTAATTTCATATATTATTATACTTGAATCGGATAAATTTTAATCTACAAAGGTCATGTGTTCGCGCGCGTGTACGTCTATATAGGTATAGATGTAAGATGGAATTTTGTTGGGAAGAAACACGCACACGACGGTAAAATAGAGTGAGAGAAGAATGTGCAAGGAGTAATGTGGCTTTTGGAGTAAAACATCACTTGGGCACAAGTGATTCGTTTTTATTGTTCGGCATTAAGTTATCTGGAAAATTGTGATTTTATTTATAGGGATAACAATTTATAAGTTTTCCTTGAATGTGCAAGTTTTCAACAGTTTTTAAAGTAAAATTATACATTATATAAAAGTTAAAGATAAAGACAATAATTAACTGTTTATTTGATTAATAAGATAATTTGTTAAACTAAGTATGATGTCTTTTTGTAAATAATCATCTTTGTTTATTAAGTTATGTTTTATTACATTAATGTATTCAAAATGTATAAGACGCAACATTTATTTGCAAGTTAGACGAATGTCAGAAATTTTTTCTTGTATATTTATTTTTTATACACCATCTGTAGTGGAAAAAATATATAGAGAATTGTAATTTTTATTACTTAATTTCAGAAAATACACACACACACACACATGTATATCTATATATATATATATATATATATATATATATATATATATATTTAATTGTTCACAATGTACACAAACTTGTTATACTTGTTCTTTAATGACGCAGTGTACTAAAATATAATCTAAAAATGGCAAAAAACAAGTATTCAATGAACAGTCTCCATTATATGCCATTCCATCATATATTATTTTTCTTTCAATTTTTGTAGACAAACAACGTTTGTCTAAATAAATACTTCATTTTATATTAACGAATTTTATATGACACTTAATATTTGTATTTCTAACTCATAACTTTTAGTCCGAAATTTTTTGACAAGTGTCGAATGCAAGATGGAATGCAAGATTGAATTAAAGGTTATATTTATATAATTAACTTTATATACGATTATAATACACATTTGTGTAATTAAAAAATATAATTTTTTACTTATGTGCAAAACGTTTTTTGTTAAAACAAATTACATGTAATTTTCATTTAATGTATTCAAATTATTATAAAGATAATGATAATACAATAATGATATAAAATTAAAACCAGAGCAATGAAATAATAAGAAGTATGCAATTATGATCAAATAAAGATAATCGAGATAAAAAATCAAAAATAATGATGACAATAAGAGTGATATACGTAATTTCTATATGTTTGACAAATTTTCGTCATATTGATGTTGATAATACAATTCAATTTGAAGATGATTCATGAATAATCTAAAAGTACATCAAAACACAGTTGATATTTAGATGGCGTTAGTGTTGTTACAAAAAGGTTACTTTAAGCACATTCGTATATACAGTGAAAATGTCCTGAAGTATAACTGATTTGTTATTGCAGTGCAAGGATTCAAGTGTGATGGGAGCAAAGGCTAGTAGCGTTGCACAGTCTACTGGAGGCACAGGACAGCCCTCGACCGGAGGCAATGAAACCACGATGCAAGGCTTCTCGATCCTCCGATCGCTTCCAGGCGGAGTCAGCATGCTGCAGCATCAGCAGCAATCAACACAGTCGCAATCTTCACGTGTTTCTGGGGATAACAGACAACGTGCTCGTAGTATGAGCTCGGTGCCAGATCTCTCCTCCGGGGAGCAAAGTAGTGTCGCCAACACCTTGGACGTAGGAGTTGGACAAGCGTTAGGTCTAGCTCAACTTGATGCAGATGATCTTGATGATGAGACCGGTAGAGTCTACTCCGCTCACAGCTTGCCTTCGCATATTTGGTCCTTGAACGGTTAGTTCCATAATAATTATGGTTTCATATTCACTTTATCAACAACCAAGCATGTATATTAGATTTGAGCAATTTTAAAATATTATTTACGCAGAAAAAAAAATAACATTTGATACTGCGAGAATTCAAGGCATTAAAGAATAGAATAATATGATAAGATATGTATAAAAAATTAATTTTAAAATCGGAAGATAATGAATCATAAAAGCTATTAAAACTTTGAATGTGAAAAGTGATAAGTCTTATACTTTTACTTGAAGTTAACCTATAATGTATCATGCTTGCGCTAAAATAAAGGGGTGAACATATTTTATCAAAATAATATTTTGCCAAATGCACTATTTGTCGGTATTTATAATGTCAAATGGATGGTAAATTAAATATACCTTTTATCAAATTAAACAAGTTATCAAAACAAACAATGTTTTAATAATGGAAACTTTGTTGAGCATCGAGTTTATAATTTTATCAAACACATATTTTAGTAAAACATTTTTAATTTAATCAAAAAATATATAAAATTAATTTTAATTAATTGATTTATAATTTTAATATTCTACTAAGTATTATTTTATTACAAGTATACCATGTTAAAGCTTAATATTTTCTGTAATATGTATACATTTTATGAATAATAATTATTATTAAATATACGTTTTATCAAACCTAATTTTTTACTTAACTCGTTATTATATTTATATTAACATTATATCATAAGAGCGGTAAAAATTGTGGAAAAAAACCATTTTGAATGTATTGACACCATTGAACACATGACTATTCATTAAAGTTCAAAGTCATTTTTAAAGTATTTTTTTCAGTGTATGTTTTATAAAGTTAAAATTTGTTCAAATATATATTTGATAAAATGTTCAATTTGATAAAATATATATATCTTAAAATAAACCATGATATGTAATAATAAACTTTTCTTCAAAGTGTAATGTCTTTAATAGCTAAGAACATTCCAAAATATTCTAGAAATATTTTCCAAACATATTCCTATTTTCAACTCTAGAAATATTTATGGAATATTTTTGAAATATTAAAAAAATATTAATCTTCCAAGAATATATTAGGAATATTTCTGGAATTAAAAAGAGATTTTAAGAAAGTGTTATGATGAAAAATAATACCCTTGAAAATTTTTTAAATATTTAGATGAAATTGTAAGATTTTTATCTACTGTTATGAAAATTGTTTTTTTTTTTTTATTCTAGATAAGAAACTTATATTTAAGGGACTAATTATTTGTAATCAAACGTGCGAAAATTAATTACTGCTTTTTTGTTCTGTATCTTTATTGTTTTTATAGATACTGAATCTACAAATTACATTTAATTATAGATCTAACAACTTAGAATTATTTGAGAAATCAATAGTTAATATTTTAATCAGCAATTGATAACAGTACTTGTTAAAGAAATTCTAATCTTTTCAGTGGAAGGAAAAATTGTTTGTATTTATTTTTTGTTTGCAAAGTATATTACAGATTTGATAATTGTCACAAATGAAATTTAATTGTTTTTAAATTATGAACATAATTATATCATGTTATTCGTTACTTAATATTTTTTAATGTAGCATATCAATATTTTTGTAACAAAATAAAAAAGCAGAATATTTCTTAAGATCTGAAATTAAACTTTATACTTTTATCTTTTAAACTCGATATTTGTTCACTAGTATTAAATAGTTAAAATGTTATAATTATCATTGAATACAATTGTTAAACCTTTTCTTTAGTCGTAGACAGTAAATTAAAATCTAACACTCAAATTTGTTTGTAATTATAAATATTAGAAGATTATATTCCCATTTTATTATGTCATATATACATAGTCTTTTTTAAATTAAGCTTTGATGAAAGACTTATAATAGAATTGTGAAATTATTACATTGTTTACTTTACATTTAACGCATATATTAATCTTTTAATTAAAACGGTGCAAATATTATATTAAACTATGCTATTGTGTCGTATATGCACAAAAAATGCGGGTTTATTCCTTGTATTTCAGGAGCAAAGCACAATTTCCCTCTCTAGAGAGCAATATCATCTCTTGGGAGTAAAACACTCTTTCTTTTCCTGGTAACATTTGCTTTCTTTAGAGGGAATTGTCTTATTTTCTGAATTTAGTAAACTCTTGTTCTTTGTGCTTTGTAACATAAAATATCGCATATACCATGGAAGAAACATACATTACTACACTGAGAGAAATATATGAGTATATTTTACTAAGTGTTTTCGTAAAGTTGTGATATATTATCTTTCTTTTAAATAAATACTAATATTATTTCATATATTACGAATTCATATATTACGAATTACCAAGATCTTGGTAATTAGTAATAAAAAATTCGTAATATATGAAATAATATTAGTATTTATTTAAAAGAAAGATAATATATCACAA